>BQNB010123170.1:0-20147 GCA_026074375.1 Tanacetum coccineum
TAGAGCCGTATCCCCTCTGGATGAGTGAGATATGGCCGATTTACTAAAAATAGGCAAATCTAGACCACTGTTGAAAAAAGGAGTATAACTCCATATTTTTACATTAACATATTGGATAAAAAAGTTGAGCTTTATAAAGGACACATATACCTAACATCTCTAATTGGCCTCACCTTAATGGCTATAATAGATTATGATTTATGGCCGTTTTCGTAAAGGGTTTAAAATCTGGAAATATTCTTTTTGGATGACCATGGGTAAATTGGTCTTTTCACATGGTTTTGGTACTTTTAAAGATATGAGGCCTGTATTTTTAGAAAATAGACTCAAAATTCTTTCCGTAGGCGAAACTCTTATATGTTTAGCATTTACGAATTTGGAATTAGAGGTTCATAAAGTTGGGGTAAATTCAGAAATTGAAAATTTCGGATTGTTTCAAACTTGAAAATGGATTCAAAAACGTTAATAAGCTAGGGTTGTAAAAGGAGAAATGGATACATGTTTAAGTACATAATAGGAAATAGGTCAGGATTGTTTTGTCAACATTTTGGGGAAAATGATACCTTTGTACAAAACCTAAAAGCGCAATGCCATCAACGGTAGTTCTACGTGAAACACACCACCTCAGGAACAATTATATTATTCTTTACGTATTGAGTTTATATATTCCGAGTTCTAAGTCACCCAAATTCCTTTTAGATGCGTACTTAGCAGGTTTCTTGCCCGCCCATCGATCCACTTGCTTTCTGATCCCATCTTGCTTTTGGTGAGTTCATAGCCCAACCTTTTCTCTTTTAATGGTTTTACTCACAAATAACTATTTTCGGGTGAGACACCTAACATAGCTTCGTTCTCATCTCACACAATAAACTCATTGATTCTACACATAAGCGTTCACACAAAAATATTTTTGGGGGACCATTTTTACTAATATCAGTGTGTTAGTGCTTACTACATGAACTTTAAACAGGAGGCTTTGAATTACGTCCTGAATTACTAAAAGCTTGATTTGTGAATTACAAACATGCATTTATATGTGACCATCTGAATACTTTTGATTTGATTACTACATAATTTATGACCATTGAATACTTATATATATGAAAACAGTTAGTTTTGAACATTACTTGTTTTACTATTGGACACAAGTGTTTTTAAATTGTATGTTATCCAGATTATTGCCTGAATATAGAGGATCTTATAGGATCTTTTTTTTATCATTGATTGATATCCTCTATATTTAGAGGAGTTATTTACGGGTGATTGTTATCTTCTCTATATTTAGAGGTCATGGCATCCCTATTTAATCCATTGTATTTTCTAAATGAATGAATCAATAAAAAAACATATTTCTCTTGTAAAATCCTATATGGTATCACAGCAGGTCTCTCGATCTTGATCCAAAAGGATGGCAGGAGACGACGATTAAATCAAAAACAAATATGGAGAAGGTTCTAGCGGTGGGATCACATACGACTCACCTTATTCATCCATCTGACTACCCCAAACAACTATACGTGAATGAGGTTCTTACTGACAACAACTTCGCTGATTGGAGCCAAGAGATGACAAACTTTTTGTTTGCCAAAAACAAAATAGAGTTTGTTGATGGGACAATCAAGAAACCCGAAAAAACTTCCAAGGACTACATGTCGTGGATGCGAGTTGATGCTATGATAAAGGGTTGGTTGACAACCGCTATGGAGAAGAACATTTGAAACAGCGTCAAATCTGTAAGTACGGCATCAGAGATATGGTCAGATCTAAATAAACGTTTTGGGAAGGAAAGTACTCCTAGGGCGTACAAATTAAAACAAAAGATTGCTTCTACTCGACAAGGTGGTGCTTCCGTATCAACATATTTTACCCAGTTACGGTCCATATGGGATGAAGCTCAGTCCATATATCTCTTCCCTCGATGTTCTTGTAACAAGTGTGTATGTGATGTTGGAAAGAAGATCAATGAACATCTAGAAAAGGAATGCCTTTATGAATTTTTGATGGGGTTGGATGCCGAATTCACAGTCATTAGAACCCAAATCTTGGCAACAAAACCGGTTCCTTCGCTCGGAACAGCGTATCACATGGTTTCTGAGGATGAGAGGCAAAGAGCCATCTCGAATGAAAATATAAATCCACACGTATCCGCTGCATTCAAGGCGTTTTAAAGGCGGAATGGTCCTCTAGGTTCGAACAAAGAAATAAGTGGAACCAAGGCTGTAAAAGAAGGGATTGAACACTGCACTGAATGCAACAAAGATGGTCATAAGCGTGAGGGTTGCTTCAAACTGATCGGATATCCAGAATGGTGGCCCGAAAAGAAAGGAGAAAAGACAAAAGTAAAGGCCGCGTGTGTCGAGATAGAGACGAGTCCCATTCCAGGTTTGACAAACGAAGACTACCAATATTTCTTGAAGCACTTTTCTGGAACAGGTAATAGCAAGGGTACAAGACCCGTTGCTAATATAGCCCATAAAGAAGACAAAGAAGGTGAGTGGATATTTGATTCGGGTTGCACCGAATACATTACTTATTTATCCAACATTCTTGTTAACAAGAAAGCCACACACTTCGAGGCTCCTGTCATTATTCCCAATGGGGATTCCATCCCAGTTAAAGGGAAAGGGGACTACGTTCTTCCAGGGGGAACAAAAGTGAATGGAGTTCTTTATGTTCCAGATTTCAAATGCAATCTTCTTTCTGTTAGTCGTCTTTGTCACGACCTTCAATGCTCCATATCATTTTTTTCTTGATTTCTGTATCATGCAGGGACTACAAAAGAGGAACTTGATTGGTGCGGGGAGATGCCGAGGGGGACTGTACCGAATGAAGATAATTCATGGAAGAAAGGCCATGGCTACCACCGTTGAGACGTGGCACAGAAGACTTGGACATGCTTCAAAAGGAAAGCTTGCTAAAGTGGATTTTCTCAAAACTAGTATTAATGATTTGGGTGATTTTTGTGATTCTTGTGCCAAGGCAAAACATACTAGATTACCTTTCCCTTCCAGTTTTATTAAAACTAGTGCCCCGTTTGAATTAATTCATTGTGATATTTGGGGAGGTTATCGAGTGCCGTCATATACAAAAGCCAACTATTTTCTTACAATAGTTGATGATTTTAGTAGAGCGGTATGGGTATTTCTTCTTAAAACACAAAGTTCGGGCAAGCCAATTGTCTAAAATTTTCACCAAAATGATGGAGGTACATTTTGAGAAACAATTTCATAAGGGTCAGGTGTGATAATGGTGGGGAATTCACATCCAACGACATGCTTGAATTTTACAATGAAAAGGGAATCTTGTTAGAAACCACATGTCCCCATACCCCTCAACAAAATGGTGTTGTTGAGAGGAAACATAGGCACTATGACTTTGAAAACTTGCTCCCGCCTTAAGGGTCGGTGCAAAAATCTTCCTAGGGTTTTTGGGAGAATGTGGTATTTTAACCGAGGCGCATGTGATTAATCACCTCCCATCCAAGGTAATTAAAAACAAAACTCTTTTTGAGTTAATTTGGGATGAAAAGCCGGATTATGATTTTCTAAAGGTTTTTGGGTGTCTAGTTTATTTTAAAAACACCAACACGAAAGAAGACAAGTTCGAAGAAAAGGGGAAGCCGAGGGGTCTTCCTTGGATACCCTCCTAGAACTAAAGGTTATAAAATTCTTGACCTCGAGACCAGAAAAATAATAGTTGGTAGAGATGTCTATTTTCATGAAGAAAATTTCCCTTTCAAAAATGTCCAAGGAAACAATGAAAATGGAACCGAAGAACCGATAATTTGTCATGGTTGTCACTGTCATGGTGAACCAATCTTGGCACAAAATAAAGAACAAAACCCAATGGAGCAAGATCCGCAAATGGACCATAACCAAATTGATGAGCCAAAGGCCCACATGAAACTCATGATGGGGATGAAACGGGCCAAATAAATAATGAAGGGCAGCCTAATAATGCTGAGTTTGAAATAAATGAATCAAACGAAGGAGCAGAAGCCTAAGCCGGGACAATACCTAATCGAACAAGAACTCAGCCATCGAGATTCAAAGATTTCATTATACAAGTTCCCCCTTCAGTCAAACACTCGGCATCAACATCCAATCAAGTCGCCTCTATGATATGCCACCCAATCTCTAACTTCGTTTCTTATGACAAGTTTTCCACTAATCATAAAGCTTTTTTGCCGGCTATCACTAATAATGATGAGCCCAAGTATTTCAAACAAGTTACTCAAGATGCTCATTGGCTTGAAGCCATGCAAAGGGAGATCAAAGCTCTGGAGAAAAATAGAACTTGGACCTTGGAAGATTTACCTAAAGGTAAACAAGCTATAGACTCGAAGTGGGTTTATAAAATCAAGTTCAAACCAAATGATGAAGTTGAAAGGTACAAGGCTTGTTTGGTTGCGAAAGGATTCACTCAAAAGGAAGGGGTGGATTATCACGACACATTCGCACAAGTGGCTAAACTAGTTACAGTTCGAACTTTATTAGTAGTGGCCGTAAAAAGGGATTGGATTATTCATCAACTTGATGTAAACAATGCCTTTTTACATGGGGATTTAGATGAGGATGTTTACATGAAAATTCCACAAGGTTTCTCTAAATATGGTGAGACTCGAGTTTGTCGTCTGAGAAAATCCTTATACGGATTAAAGCAAGCTTCACGCAATTGGTACCACAAGTTCACTACTTTCCTCTTCGGCTTGAGTTTTAGACATTCCAAGGCTGATCACTCCTTGTTCATTTATCAAACAGCTAGTATAATAGTGGTTGTTCTAATCTATGTGGACGACATCATTATTACCGGAAATTGTCTCAACAAGATTCAAGAAATCAAGAAGCAACTTGACAAAGAATTTAGTGTCAAAGATCTTGGTCCATTAAAATACTTTCTCAGGATAGAGGTAGCCAAAACAGGCGATGGTCTAGTTCTAAGCCAACGAAAGTATATATTGGACATTTTAAAGGATAGTAGGAAATTAGGTTGCAAACTGAGTTCCTTTCCCATTGAACAGGGTTTGAAACTAGACAAAGGTGAAAATGAACCAAGTATTGATGCGAGTCAATATCGCCATTTGATTGGCCGACTTTTGTACCTTCAAGCCACACGACCAGATATTACATATTCTGTCAATGTCTTAAGCCAGTTTGTGGCTGATCCAAGAAACAACCATTTGGAGGCAGCGAATCGTATACTTGGGTACTTAAAGGCCACACCGGGCCAAGGTATCCTACTCTCCCGGGCAGGGGATCCTGTTTTAATTGCTTATTGTGACTCTGATTGGTTAGGATGTTCCTTTATAAGACGTTCGCGTACCGGTTATTTTCTCTTACTAGGCGAGACTCCCATCTTTTGGAAAACCAAGAAACAATCTGTTGTCTCGCGATCTTCAGCCAAAGCCGAATACAGAGCTATGGCTTCCACAATCAGTGAAGTTATTTAGGTTTGTTTGTTGCTTAGCGAACTACAAGTTGACATTTCGTTGCCCACAACCTTATTTTGTGATAATCAAGCAGCTCGTCATATAGCTAACAATCTGGTTTTTCACGAGAGAACTAAGCACGTCGAGATGGACTGTTATTTTGTTCGAGAACAAGTTGAATCCAAGGAGATAATTCCTATGCATATCAGCAACAAAATCCAAATAGCAAACTTGTTAACAAAAAGGCTAACAACACAACAACTTCAGTTTCTTTTTGGCAAGATTGGCATTGCAAATTTGCATGCTCCATCTTGAGGGGGAATATAGGATCTTATAGGATCTTTTATTTTTTTTATCATTGATTGATATCCTTTATATTTAGAGCAGTTATTTACGGGTGATTGCTATCTTCTCTATATTTAGAGGTCATGGCATCTCTATTTAATCCATTGTATTTTCTAAATGAATGAATCAATACAAACACACCTTTCTCTTGTAAAATACTATAGAATATTATTGCCTAAGTTACTGCATTTTCCATTTAAGTCCCTACCAATCATGAACCGTTAATTGCTATTGTAGTAAGCGCGAGTGTTATGGATAGATCTATCAGGACTGACAATCCCCACCTTGAATTTCTGGTCACAAGTTGACCATGGTGCATTTAACATTATGAGGACAGTTAGGTTGTTGGCAAGCATCCTATATTTCTCTAGGGCACAAAACTAGTTAAGGTTTCGGGGTCATAAGCTTAGTGCAATAATACATGTTTTGGACTACTGAATTTATTCTTAGTCTACTATTACCTATTTCTTATGGTCCAATACTGAACATTTCTTGATTTATTGAATCACTAATTGGATTTCAAAAATAATACTTTGAAATGTTGTAAAGCTACTTTCTTACTAAAATATTACTTGAATTATTTCAATACTGCTTTTACTTAAACCTATGAATTCACTCAACAATTTTGTTGACTTTTAGCATGTTTTATCTCAGGTCTCTCTTGTATATTGCTTGGAGGGAAGCCGCGTGGATATGTATTTCAGAGACTCTTCATTTTATACATTTGATAAAACTTCTTTTGAAAATACTGTGTTTGTAAAGAATTTCAATTATTACATTCGATGAAAATTTTATCTAAACTTTATGTCATTTCCTTGAAAACATTGTGTTTTATTAAAACAGTTGGGACCTATTTGTAAACTCTGATGTTTTAATGTATCGAATGTGAAACATTTTTAAATGTATTTTAACAAAACGTCTCTTTTTAGAGGTCGTTTTCTGTGACTTGTACCTTGTGTCATGACGTCGCACCCCAATTGTTACTGTTTCGCTGCAGTCTGATTTTAGGGGTGTGACATTTTGGGAACTTCGAGACCTTCATTTTCTTTCTGTCGTTTTAGATTTTATCTTTATATAAATAAATATTGCTTGGATGTAGCATCGTTTCTGTGTTATATTAGAGTGATTGAAGATGTGCAATGTGGTATATATGCATATATGTGTGTTATCATTGAGATGTGTAGTCTTGGAAACAAGTACACATGTGAAATGATGCACTTATAATTATGGGTGGCCAACATAATTATAAAGGCATCACACACATAGACTTGTGACCATGATTGCATTGATCGGTGTTTGCTTGTTAGTTGGTAGTGTAAGATGTTATATTATGTGCGGTTGTATTATGAATAGTTATGAAGTTAGTAAGTTTCTCTTCTATCTATCGCTTGCGGATACCCTGGATACCCGTTATTGCTATTATTACGATTATTGAGTTTGTTCGTGTGCTCAATTATTTGCTTGGATATATAACCCTCCTTTTAGCATTCCTTGTTCGTACCATGTCGGTATAGATGATCTAAATTTTTTATTCGGCGTCTTGATGAATATTGGCTGTTCGGATCTACTTCTTTGGATGTTGGTACGTTCTATTAGTTCTTTCATTGTATTGATTACTCATATGAGTATCAAAATGTTCTTTTAAGCGCTAATTGTTTGTAACATATTAGTACGGATCATTACTTCGTTCTTCGTATATCCTTTGGTTTAGGTAACATGTTGCGACATGTTAGTACCGACGCTTTTCAATGGTTGTTCTTTTGATCATGAGTACGGATGAGTCTCTACGTTCTTCTTTTGATTCGTAATGTCTTCGTATAAATTTCTCTTGTGCACGTTCGTTTCACTGTTATTCTGACTATATGGTTCCTTGAACTTCCTTTCACTTTCAAACAATAGAATTATGTTAGAGTCTTTACGGTATTTTACAATCTCTTTAGGTAATACGATGTCCTTTCTTTGAGTAATATATTTATATTGATGTCAAGTTACAAAAATCCTTTTGAAGTATATCTTGATAGTGATTGGGAAAAACTATTTTTGAAATGATCTTATGAATACGTTAGGACATCGCTTTTATGTTAACGTCTCTTTATGAAAACTATGTTTACAATGATTTTTATAAAACGATGTGATACAGGTTGACTGTCAATACTATGTTTAAAATGATATTTATGAATAAGCTATGTTTAAAATGGTCATTACAAATAAGATATGAAACTTTTTTTAATTGTTAATAAATTTTTTAATTTATTATAGAAAAGTTATATTTATAATGTATTCATAATGGGTAAAGAAGAGATACACCTTTAAATAACTGTCTCTAGATATTTTTATGACACCATGTTTAAAATGAATTTATATAAGAATAACATTTAAGACTATTTTTTATATAATATTTAAAATGATTTTTACAAATAAAACATTTTCTTTATTATTTAAAAAACCGATTTTTATAAAAACAGTATTTTAGTTGGTTCTTTCGAGTAAGTAATTATTGTATAATAATTCTATCTTTCGTATTATCAATCTTGATACAGTATCATTATTCGATATGTTTCCTTTTGTCTTGTACGCTTTGGTTGACTCTTTGTTTGCCGTTCCTATCGGTTAGATATTTCTATCCTTATCTTTTAAGAATTCTTCGACATTTTGATCCGCATATATCTGCATTGTGAAATCCCTTAGATGCTTTATAGCATTTGATTCGTTATTCATTTGCTACCCTATTCGATAGTTCGTAACCTTAGAATTCGATTGATATACGTTTTATTCAACCAAGTCACTTCTCGCTGGGGAGCACCTGTGTTGTTCAAAAATAAGGATGGTTCATTTCGAATGTGCATAGACTATCGAGAGTTGCATAAGCTGACCACCAAGAATCTCCCTAGGATTGACGACTTGTTCGACCAGTTACAAGGTTCACGTTATTTCTCTAAGATAGATCTTCGATCTAGTTGTCATCAGTTAAGAGTGCATGAAGAAGATATTCCAAAGACGGCATTTAGGACGCGATATGGACACTTTGAGTTTACGGTTACACCTTTTGGGTTAACCAATGCACCATCGGTTTTCACGAACTTGATGAACCGGATGTGCAAGACATATTTAGACAAGTTTTTTCATTGTTTTATACGATGATGATCTTGATCTACTTGAAGTCTAAGGAGGATCACGAGGTTCATTTGAAGTTGGTGTTGTAGCTGCTAAGGAAGGAGAAGTTGTTTGCCAAGTTTTCCAAGTATGAATTCTGGCTACAAGAAGTGACATTTACTCAAACACGGGTGTAACAACAATGAAAATTCACAGTGGACTCTAAGTAAGATAGAAGCAAGAAGAAATTAAAAAGTACCACTAAGAACGCCATCCTAGGATATGACCGTTCTTAGGATTTGTGCAGGGTTACATCGACCCGTGATTTCAATCGCGAATTTTTCTAAAAAAGCTAAACCCCTTGCTTCACTGACGACATGAAGAATCAGAAGTTATGCGTTGGGCAGGGAACAAGAAGAATCATTTTAGATCTTTGAAGGACAATTTGTGTAATGCAACCAATAAGTCAATGCTTGATGGACAGAAGACTTTGTGTATTTAATGCGACGCTCAAATTAAGGATTAGGGATATGTGTACTCATGCAAAAAGGCAAGGTAATCGCCTATGCATCATGACAATTTTAGATTCATGAGAAAAATTATACAACGCACGACCTAGAATTGGGAGCAGTAGTGTTTGCTTTTAAGACCTGGAGGCATTACTTGTACATGACAAAAAGTGCTATCTACACGGATCATAAGAGTCTAAAGCATATATTTGACCAGAAGGAGTTAAATATGCGTCAACGAAGATGGATTGAATTGTTTAGTGATTTTGACAGTGAGATTCGTTACCATCCGAGAAAGGCGAATGTAGTGGAGAGAAAGCATTAAGTAAAAGAATAGAGTAAAACAAGACGAGTACGCGCAATGTCCATGACTATTAGTCAAGTGTTAAGGACAAGATATTGGCTGCTCTAGGTGAGGCGTCCAAGGTATAGAACGCGACAGCAGAAATGTTGCGTGGCCTGGACCAACTAATGGAAAGGAAGGAAGATAGAGGTATGTATTTTATATGGGTTCCATTAATAGGTGATGTAAAGACATTAATAATGATAAGGCTCATGCATCGAGGTACATGTAACATTCGGTCAGAGCAGATAAGGACGTACAATGAGCCTTAGAGATATGTACTGTGGCCAAGTAAGAAGAAGGTATATTGCTACCAATTTAGCAATTGTTTGACTTGTTTAAAGGTGAATGCAGAAACATAAAGACCTTCGTGGGTGTTTATTGCAACAGTAAAAGAGATACAGAAGTGGAAATAGATAGAATAACATATGGACGTTATATTACAATGTTTTCGAGATCAAGTAAGTGGATTATGATGCGAATTGTGTATAGTGATAGAACTGACTAAGTCAGCCCATTTTCTGGAAATATGAGAAGAATAACAAGATTGAGATATATAGCGAGTCTTTAAAGATGAAGATATAGTAGCAGGGCATAGGAGTGCCCGCGAATCAATCCTCACATCGTGATGGAAGATTTACTTCAAGGTTTCTGGCAAATATAACAGAAAGCCTTAAGGGACGGCGTTGGATATGAGTGTCGGCTCATCATCCTCAGAACGGATTGGAACAAAGTAAGCGTATAATTCAGACATTAAGGATATGTAAATGAGCGTGTGTGGATAGACTTGGTAGATAGTTAAAGATGTTCACCTACAGATTATCTGAATTTTTCTTATAATATTTATTTAATAATTCAAGTATTCGATGTTTCTCCGTTCGAGGCACGTATGGTAGGAAAATGTAGGTCGCACCGTATCCTATGGGCTTAAAAATTGGAGAAAAGCATGTTAATTTGGACTCAGAAAGTACATGGAAAGAGACGACTAATAAAGTAGTATTGCTTAAGGAAAGGCTCAAAGCGGCAGGAGATCGCCAAAAGAGCTATGCTGATAATAGACTTAAACCTTATAGGGTTGAAGTTAGGGATTAAGTGTTATTAAAAGTGTCACCTTGGAAAGGTGTAGTTGATGAGGTTTCCTTTTATACACTTTTTCAAGGTCGTTTAACCCCCTAAATCGTGCATTTATGCCCAAAATAGCTACTTAATCGTTCCTTTTCAGGTATTTCTCATTTGGAAGGCATTTGGGAAGAAATAACCGTGACTTGGCTCATTGAGAAAAACGGGGACAAGACTACGAACCTACACCAACATCTATCAAGAATGTCTCTATAGTGGCTGGAGACGGCGTCACAAATATAACGTGACGCCGTCACCACGAAGATCAAGACGGCGTCACCATATCTCAAGACGGCGTCACAGTACCACGACCCAACCCAATATCTAGAATATTCTATTCATGACGGCGTCACGATTAAAACGCGATGCCGTCACAGCGTTTTTCCTATATATACAAACCCGAATTTAGGGTTTTGAGTGTGTAACTTTAGAATAAAAAGAGGGTACGAACCCTAGTTCGTTTAGCAGCTGTAGGAGACGATTTTAGGGCCTAAAAACCCTATTGTACCTCTTCCAATTCATGTTTTAATCAAGTAAGGTTTACTTAATCATTCAATATGTCTATGTGTTGTTTGATTTATTGTTCTTGCTTTATCTTTAACATGCTTGCTAGAACCTCCTATTGTGTTTATTATGATTGTATTGAAACTTAGAATGTAGGATCTATTGGTGTTTGCTTCTTGTGATGGATGTGCACGTTAGGCCTTAGAAAACCAGCTTTTTGTCTGTATCGCTGTTGATGAGACCTAGGAAACATGATTGTGTAGAACGGGATACAACATCGGGTAAATTAGTCTTCATACTACCTTGCCCGTAATCTGGTTTGAATCCACTCATTATAAATTTCACGATACACGTTAGATTACTCCTAGGGGGTCGTGTAATAGTCGTCATAACTAACTTGCTGTCACGTTGCCTCTACGGCAATACTAAGTAGATGGCGGGGTTCGTGCAATTCGCTCATGCTATTAGGAAATAGTTTACACAGACAATCACAAGGTGTGACAAGGCAACAACACTAAAGAAGTCAATCTAGGGAGTAATACTGATTAAATAAACCACAATCATTTATCTTATAGTTTATCACTATTAAGTTTAGATTAATATTTGGTTTAACGCTAAAACCAGACCACTCTCCAATTATATGATTTACTTGCATTCAATAAAATAAAAAAATACAAAAATAATCTCTCTCAACCTTAGAATTTCAATAAGACCGTTGATCAAAGCCTTCCAAACCTATACCTCGAGTGAACGAAAACAACCCCGAGTATTGCCTATACTACTCTACAATCGATTAGTGTGTGCCCCTTCCAAGAAAGTTGTAAAACTTCTCTTATAGAAGTCTTACGATTAGACCTGCAGATGGAAAGGAAAGAAGATGAGAGCTTATACTTTTAGGATCGCATATAGGTTATATTGGTAGGAAGTGTAAGAACATTAATTATGGACAAGGCTCATGCATCGAGGTACATGGTACATCCGGGAGTGGATAAGACGTACTATGACCTTAGAGATATGTATGATGGCCATGTATAAAGAAGGATATTGCTACCTATGTTAGTAATTGTCTGGCTTGTTCAAAGGTGAAGGCTGAAACATCAAAGACCTTCGGTTTGTTGCAACAGCTAAAGATACCTGAGTGGATATTGATACGAATTGGGTAATAGTCGATAGACTGACTAAGTCAACCCATTTTCTAGCTATATGAGATTTACAAGATGAGGAGAAGTCAGCAAGACTTTATATCTATGAGATAGTAGCAAGGCATGGATTGCCTGTGTCAATCATCTTAGATCGTAATGGGATGTTTACTTCGCGGTTTTGGTAGACGTTGCAGAAAGCGTTGGGAACAAGGCTAGACATGAGTGCGGCTTATCATCCTCAAACGGATGGACAAATGAGCATACCATTCAGACTTTGGAGGATATATTAAGAGCGTGTGTGATCGATTTTGGTGGCAGTTGGGATACTCATCTACCCTTAGCTGAGTTTTCCTACAACAATAGTTATCATTCAAGTATTCGATGTGCCCCCAATTGAGGCATTATATGGAAGTAAGTGTAGGTCACATGTTCTTTAGGCTGAAATTGGAGAAAATCGGTTGATTGGACTAGAATTGGTACAAGAGACAACTGATAAAGTGGTACAAATTAAGGAAAGGCTTAAAGCAGTAAGAGATTGTTAAAAAAGTTATGCTTAAAATAGGCGTAAACCTTTAGAATTCATTATAGGCGACCAAGTGTTGTTGAAAGTATCACCTTGGAAAGGTGTAGTGCGTTTTGGAAAGAAAGGAAAGTTAGCCCCAAGATATGTACGACCATTTGAGATTCTTGAAAGGATTGGTACAGTAGCTTATCGTTTGAGATTGCCATAAGAGTTGAGTAGTGTACAAGACACATTCCATGTGTCAAATATTAAGAAGTGTTTGGCGGATGCAAATCTGCATGTGCCTTAAGGGGAAATTAAGGTAGACAAAACTCTTCGTTTTGTTGAAGAACCTATAGAGATTATGGATCGTGAGGTTAAGAAGTTGAAACATAGTAGGATTCCAATAGTTAAAGTCCATTGGAACTCGAAGCGAGGTCCTACGGATTACATGAAAACTAGGTATCCCTTGTTCGTTGAGCAATTTATCATTGAAGTACTAGTAAAATTTGGATACATAAGTTTACTGGCAGACCTTAGTGCACCTAAATGTTCTTATGTGTTTTGGTTAAACTTATATTTTAGAATAAACCCAAAAGTCGCGCCGATTATTTAAAAACATTGAGCTATGTAACAACTCATAATTTAATTTTAAGACAGTTCTTGTTTGATGAGTTGCGAGATTAGGTTATGAATCAAGTTGTTACACAACTTAAGGTTTTTGACGAGTTTCCTCGAGGACGGGCGAGGTTCGTGTAATTTGGATACTTTTCTTCGCCGATAGTTGTTATGCTTCTATTTGTACCCTTGTGTAGGTAAGCAAAATTAATAGCAGTAGAATAAGTTAAATTTCGGGATGAGATTACCCTAAGTGTGGGGGAATATTTGACACCCGAGATTAAACCAGGTTAGTTTAACTAATAGTGTTAGCCTAACTAGGTGTTATGTGATTTGAGTTAGTGTGCAAGATTCAATTAGTGTTATGTGTTTATCGATGATATCTTGATCTACTCAAAGTCAGGAGGATCACGAGGTACACTTGAAGTTAGCTTTGGAGTTGCTGAAGAGGGAGAAGTTGTTTGCCAAGTTTTATAAGTGTGAATTCTGGCTAGAAAAAGCAAGTTTTCTCAGACACGTAGTTAACGACAATAATATTCATGTGGACTCTAGTAAGATAGAAGCAATAAAGAATTGGAAAGTACCTAAGACGCCATCTGAGATATGATCATTTCTGGGATTGGCAGGTTACTATCGGCGTTTCATCGCGAATTTTTCTAAGATTGCTAAACCCCTTACTACACTAACACAGAAGGATCAGAAGTACGAGTGAGGCGTGGAACAAGAGGAAGCTTTTCAACAATTGAAGGACAAATTGTGTAATGCACCAATATTATCATTGCATGATGGATCAGAAGACTTTTTAGTTTACTCCAAAGAGTCAAATCAAGGATTTGGATGTGTATTGATGCAAAGAGGCAAGGTAATTGCATATGCATCACGGCAACTAAAGATTCATGAGAAGAACTATACCACACATGATTTGGAGTTGGGAGTGGTGGTCTTTGCACTTAAGACTTGAAGACATTATTTGCACGGAACAAAAATTGTTATCTACACAGATCATAAGAGTCTACAACATATATTTGACCAGAAGGAGTTAAATATGCGCCAATGGAGATGGATTGAGTTGTTTAGTGACTATGAATGTGAGATTTTCTACCATCCAGGAAAGGCGAATGTGGTGGCTGATACGTTGAGTAGGAAAGAGAGAGTGAAACCAAGATGAGTACGAGCAATGTCCATAACTATTCAGTCGAGTGTTAAGGACAAGATATTGGATGCTCAGAGTAGACGTCCAGGCAGAGAACGTTCAGCAGAATGTTGCGGGTGGCAGTGTGTGGCCTGGACCAACTAATGGAAAGGAAGGAAGAGGGAGGTATGTATTTTATATGGGTTCCATTGATAGGTGATGTAAGGACAATAATTATAAACAAGACTCATGCATCAAGGTACTTGGTACATCTAGGAGCGGATAAGACGTACTATGACCTTAGAGATATGTACGGTGGCCATGTATGAAGAAGGATATTGCTACCTATGTTAACAATTGTTTGACTTGTTTAAAGGTGAATGCTGAAACATCAAAGACCTTCGGGTTTATTGCAACAGTTAGAGATACCTGAGTGGAAATAGGATAGAATAACTATGGACTTTATTACAATGTTGTCGAGATCAAGTAGTGGATATGATGCGAATTGGGTAATAGTCGATAGACTGACTAAGTCAGCCCATTTTCTGGCAATACGAGAAGATTACAAGATGGAGAAGTTAGCAAGGCTTTATATTGATGAGATAGTAGCAGGGCATGGAGTGCCCGCGTCAATCATCTCAAATCGTTATGGAAGATTTACTTCAAGGTTTCTGGCAAATATTACAGAAAGCCTTAGGGACGCGTTTGGATATGAGTGCGGCTCATCATCCTCAGACGGATGGACAAAGTGAGCGTATAATTCAGACATTAGAGGATATGTTAAGAGCGTGTGTGATAGACTTTGGTAGAAGTTAAGATGTTCACCTACAATTAGCTGAATTTTCTTATAATATTAGTTATTATTCAAGTATTCGATGTGCTCCGTTCGAGGCACTGTATGGAAGGAAATGTAGGTCGCCCGTCCTATGGGCTAAAATTGGAGAAAGCATGTTAATTGGACCAGAATTGGTACAAGAGACGACTAATAAAGTAGTATTGCTTAAGGAAAGGCTCAAAGCGGCAGGAGATCGCCAAAAGAGCTATGCTGATAATAGACTTAAACCTTTAGGGTTGAAGTTGGGGATTAAGTGTTATTAAAAGTGTCACCTTGGAAAGGTGTAGTTGATGATGTGTCATTTTATACACTTTTTCAAGGTCGTTTAACCCCCTAAATCGTGCATTTATGCCCAAAATAGTTACTTAATCGTTCCTTTTCAGGTATTTCTCATTTGGAAGGCATTTGGAAGAATTACACGTGACTTGGGCTCATTTGGAGAAGAAACGGACAAGACTAAGAACCTACACCAACATCTATCAAGAATGTCTCTACAGTGGCTAGAGACGGCGTCACAAATATAACGCGACGCCGTCACCACGAAGATCAAGACGGCGTCACCATATCTCAAGACGGCGTCACAGTACCACGACCCAACCCAATATCTATAATATTCTATTCATGACGGCGTCACGATTAAAACACGACGCCGTCACAGCGTTTTTCATATATATACAAACCCGAATTTAGGGTTTTAAGTGTGTAACTTTAGAATAAAAAGAGGGTACGAACCCTAGTTCGTTTAGCAGCTGTAGGAGACGATTTTAGGGCCTAAAAACCCTATTGTACCTCTTCCAATTCATGTTTTAATCAAGTAAGTTTACTAATCATTCAAATATGTCTAGTGTTTTTGATTCTATGTTCTGTTTCATATCTTTAACATGCTTTGGCTTAAACCTCTAATGTGTTTATTTATGATTGTATAAAACCTAGAATGTAGATCTTAGTGGTGTTGCTTTTTGTGATGGATATGCACGTTAAGGTACTTAGGAAAAAAACCAACTTGTCTGTATCCGCTGTGATATGTCTAGGGAAAACATGATTGTGAATAAAAAAAAAGAATATCGATTGTAATCGTCTTCATACTACCATTGCCCTCTAATATTGTTGATTACCACTCTTAATAAATTTCCACATGCACTTAGTGTACTCCTAGGGGGCCGTGTAATAGTCTTCATAATACCTTGCATGTGCGTTGCTCTAGCGGCATACTAAGTAGACGATGGGTTCGTATAATTCGTTCATGCTTTAGGAAATAGTTACACAGATCATCACAAGTGTGACAAGGCAACAACACTAGGAGAAGCAATCTAGGGAGTAATACATGATTAAATAAACATAATCTTTTATCTTATTGTTATCACCATTAGTTTAGATTATTATTTAGTTTAATAGCTAAAACCAACCACCTCTCCAATTATATGATTTACTTGTTTTCAATAAAATATAAAAATACAAAAATAATCTTCTCTCAACCCTTAGAATTATGTTAGACCATGATCAAGCCTTCCCAACCGATTCCTCGAGTGAACGATAAACAACCCCGAGTCTTGCCTATACTACACTACAACAATTAGGTGCACTGCCTAGGGAGTTGTAAAACTTCTCGTGTAGAAGTCCTACGACGACCGCACATCAAGTTTTTCGCGTCGCCGCCTGGGGAATAGTTAGGTATTGATCATAGTTTAGCTTAGTTCTACTTGCATGAATCCTTTCAAGTAAGATTTAATTCCCGCATATTAGCTTTCTAGTAGTCTATCTCTTCTTTGTGTGTTTGTTCGTAACTTCCATTTACTATTCCATTCTCCATCATAGAGAACACGAATCTACCACCTACTCGTCTTGTCCTACCAGTTGTGCTACGCGCACGATTTAACCAAGAGATATAAAAATTTTGGGCCTTTATTGACTCTCGCCTGGAAAGTATTGAGCAATTCCTTAATCGCTTCGCCGAACAACCCAATGAGACCAATATAAATGACCTTGAACCCGATAATGGATTAGTAGATACACCTCTTGTCTCTCCTTTCTCTCACACCGACAATGACTCGGATGATGAGGAAGTTCTTAATGAGTTATGTGAGTATGAAAACACAGGAACACTACGCCGAGAAAGAATAATGAATAGTTTTGATGGGGATGACCTTGCATTTGAATGTATGACATGCTTCGGGAAATTCACTGCCTATCTCGACCCTTTTCTGCCAATGAATATTATCTCGCATAAAGCCTATAACACAATAATGGTAGAAAGACTAGAAGAGACAGGAAAGAACCTAGTTGCCATTGTTAGGGATGTCTACTTGTTTGTTAAAAGTTTCACCTATGTCACAGATTATGTCGTATTATAAGACATAGGAGAATTCATTATAAGCGATATGGCCGAAATCTTGATGGGCAGACCCTTTAGAAAAATCACTAAGCTCAAATATGACGTCGCTAAGGGATTAGTCTCATTTACCCAGATCTTCGACACATACACATATAGGATGCCACGTACAATACCTAGGCTCAAGAACTTCAATTGGAGTAAGATCCCACCATTATTAGAACTTAGCAAAAATGATTTGATGAACAGACTTAGGCACTCTTACGAGAAGAATAAGTTTATGTACAAAAATTGCTTAAACTTAGGTCCCGAATACCAAACAGATAAGCATATGAAAGAATGGCTCATTCGGGGACATGTGAGCATTCGTGAAGTCACGTAAAGACGTGTGACTTCGAGTCTAGCTACAAGACTCGTTAATAAAGAAAAGCGCTTCTTGGGAGGCAACCCAATTTACTTTCCCGTATATTAGGAGTGTCTTGTGTGTTTTAATTCTTCATAGTTTGTTTTGTTATGTTTGAACTATCTTGTAATCATGCTTTGTTTGTCTTTAACCTCGTCTTAATTTCAATCAAAGGTATTTTGCAAATAATAAGTGTAGGGGAATTTATCCGGCTTTTGAGCCAAATTCAAACATGTTAAATGAATTGTTTAGATTAATTCACGTCAGTTTCGAGTCATACGATTGAATTGTTAAATCTCAGGTTTTATGCAGCCATTTACACAGGAATTAACTTATGGAATCAAGTGCAAGAAAATTTCATCAAAAACATAAATTTTCTTTTCATAGACTATGGAGACGGCGTCACGATTAACACGTGACACCGTCACCATGACACCTATGACGGGGTCACTACAACCCTGACGGCGTCAAACGCCCAGGTCCAGAAAACTTAAAGTTTTTAATTATTTTTGAAAATAAAACTTGTGCAACATTTAATATATGTCTTCTTCTGTTTTAAACCTGCAAAACCTAATGTAAGATTATTCTGAAATTGTCAATTGGAGTAAAGTGGTTTGGTTTTCCCCAAACATGCATTTATTCTCTAGTTAGCCATCCTAGGGAAACTTACTACTTAAGACAAAATCAGGAAATAGGGATCCTATGATATGATGGTATGTCTATTATGGATAAAGATATGGAATCTTATGATTACTTATTCTTCAGATGTGATTTGCCAAAATATTTTTGGTGTAAGGGTAAAGGATAAAATTCAAAATGCAGTGTGATGATTATGGATTTGAAGGCCGTATGTCTTAAAACGCTCAAATATGCAGAATGATGAATATATTGGAAGTATTGTGAGAAGATTATGTTTTGCATCTTGTGTATATCTGATATGGCAAGAAAGGAACAGAAGACTATTCAAAGATGAAGGAAGAAATTTGGATGATTTGTACAAAATTCTAACTGATACTATCAAATTGATGCTATATAGTCTAAAAGTTAAGGTTTTCTCAAGCATATGCAATATGAAGTATCATTAGGGCGTTTCAGATAAATGTTGCAATTGATTAGTCTAAGCATATGTGGAGGAGGTTCATGAGTTATGGGGAAGAGGATGCCTGGTGTTGATATCTGAAGGTGTATGAGGGGTATTTGGATTGAAGAAGAATGCAACTGGAAAAATCATAGCTTTCAGCAATGAATGGTTGGTTCCTAATGACAGTAAGTTGTTTGTGGAGACCTTCAATGGAAAGTACCTTGTATCTTGGAGTCCTCCAGGTATGATTGTACTTATATGTGCCTCATTTCTTTGTCAGTTTGGCCTTGGGAGGAAACTGGTAAGATATGATGGTACTATGAGAGGTCTAATTCTGGGGGATGTACCATAAGGTAGGGCTTTCTATTGGGTTGGGGAAAAGGTCTGGGAGGACAGTGTATGTAGAGTGGAATAAAGAGTGTGTATAAGATGAACCTTCTTGGTCCACTCTATACACTGTCATTGGAGGATAGGGTGGGTCTAAGAGAGGGTGTGTTCCCTATCCAGTGATGCCATTTCCTCTTTGCCCTGTATTTCTATTTAGTTAGGTGTAGCTGCTGGATGGATTGTAAGGGTGTATGGTTTGGAAATGTAGTTGTGGTAGGTATAGCACATTTCTTAGTATGAAAGGGAGCTATGTACTTCTTGATGATGCCTGCTTAATTCATTTCCTTCTTATTGTGTTGAATGAGTTGGGAATGGACTGAGTGTGGAAATGTAGTCAAAAGTATATGGTATTTGGTGCTTAAAAGGTGGATTGAAGT
>BQNB010123171.1:0-20147 GCA_026074375.1 Tanacetum coccineum
GGGATCAGATTTGAAGAATCTTTTGCACCGGTTGCATGACTAGAGGCCATACGAATCTTCATTGCATATGCTGCTTATAAGAACATGATCGTCTATCAAATGGATGTTAATATCGCGTTCTTAAATGGTATATTACGAGAAGATGTCTACGTCAGTCAACCAGACAGATTTGTAGATCAAGATAACCCTAACCATGTCTATAAGCTGAACAAAGCTCTTTACATGCTAAAGCAGGCTCCACGGGCTTGGTATGATTTGTTATCATCATTTCTACTATCCCAGAAGTTCTCCAAAGGCGCAATTGATCCTACATTATTCACTTAGAAAGAAGGTAAAGACATCTTACTGGTACAAATCTATGTAGATGACATAATTTTTGCTTCAACTGATCCTGCACTATGTGAAACATTTTTTGAAATAATGTTTTCAAAATTTAAGATGTCGATGATGGGCAAAATGTCTTTCTTTCTTAGACTTCAAATTTCTCAAAGTCCCAAAGGCATCTTTCTTAACCAATCCAAATATGCTCTTGAGATAATTAAAAAAATATGGTATGGAAACCAGTGACTCAGTGGATACTCCCATGGTGGAGAAATCCAAATTGGATGCAGATCTACAAGGGAAGAAGTTGATCCCACACGTTATCGTGGAATGATTGGCTCCCTTATGAGTCTCGCTACCAGTAGACCATACCTTGTATTTACTGTTTGCATGTGTGCATGGTATTAGGCTAAGTCTACCAAAAATCACTTACATGTTGTTAAGCGAATCTTTCGATACCTAAAAGGAACCATAAATATGAGTATGTGGTATTCGAATGATTCTTGTATTGCACTAACAACTTTTGCAGATGTTGACCATGCTGGTTGCCAAGATACCAGAAGAAGTACATCTGGAAGTATGCAGCTCTTGGGTGATAGATTAGTCAGTTGGACATTTAAGAAACAGAAAAGCATCGCCATATCCAGTACAGATGTTGAATACATTGCCTTGTCAGGATGTTGTGCTCAAATACTTTGGATGAGATCACAATTAACTGGCTATTGGCTTGGGTTCAACAAAATACCTCTGTATTGCGATAACAAAAGTGCCATTTCCTTATGTTGTAACAACGTCCAACACTCAAGAATAAAGCATATCGACATCAGATACCATTTCATAAAAGAGCAAGTTGAAAATGGAGTGGTTGAACTATACTTCATCATAACAGAATATCAGCTAGCAGATATCTTTACCAAGGCATTGGGACGAGAAATACTTGAATTTCTTATCAACAAGCTTGGAATGAGAAGTATGTCTCCTGAAACGCTGAAAAGACTGGCATAAGAAGAAGAAGAGTGATGGTGTCACATCTTCTTGTATCCTATGTAAATATTTAAAAACATAAAAAACTCAAAAATATTTTTTCATTTTCATAAAAAAATCAGAAAATACAAAAATATGCTTTTCATGACATGTCTTCTGAAAATCGATAATATTTACGGCTTTAGAAATGTCATTCAATAATGATACGAAGCTGTAAATAAAGTTCGAGCAGAAGTTCTAAATGTTTTCAAAACATGTCATTGGCTTGCAGTTATTTCAGACTACAACCCATTCTTTAACTTAAAGGCAAGTAATTCGCCAAAAAGAAAACTTGACTTCACAACGGGAATTAATTTTCTCGTGCATGATCTACTTTATGATTATGCAAAGGCTTGTGTATACTTTGCTACACAACCCATGCTTTCTATCAAATAAGTGTACGTGTCAAAATAAGAGAAATCTTATTTTTGGTATAAAAGGTGTTGTATTTCAAAACATATCAATCATCTTAGTTTCTGATCAAGAAAAGATTTTCAAAGAATTTTATATCACTCAATCAATGTCTACAACTCTTTAAATAAAAAATGGGACATTATTTGAGGGGGGGAATGTTCAAATTCTTTCAAAATAATCTTTCAAAAGTCATCTCATAATTAAAGGAAAGTTTTTAACAATAACGGGTCATCATTTAAAAGAGAGTTAATGTATTTAACTCAAATGCTCTTAAGATGTTATTTTTTTCAACTTTAAGGATTAATAGTGTCATTTTTAAGAATAAATTAGACTTAGTGATATGTTTAAATAGAAATAGGAAGACATGAAAAGAACAAGGACCATTCTTGCCATATTATGAAACCTAACCGGTTATATATTACTTGTACACATTTCGCACACACACACAAATATAACAAAGACAAACACACACTTATTCTCTCTACATAAATCGCATGATTCATATCTAAAAGCTCAAGTCGCTTCTAAGCATCAAGGTACACTCTAACATGTTTACTATCCAATAACCATTACTCGTTCAAAAGGAATTAGCCTAAAACACCTTTATTTAGTCAAATGATGTTAAAATTAAATTAGGGTTCATAAAAATTGAAAGTGGGTGTTAGTCAAAATTAGGTTGGGGGTTTTGCTTGTAAGGGTGCCTAGATCACTCGCTTGAAATAGTTCTCAATGATTTTAACTCGTTTGTGAAATATGTTGATTTTGTTTATATGAATGGTGCGAAATATGCACGCGTGCTTGAATGCTTATTAGTTTTATGTTAAATGTGTTTGTAAATTGAGTTAGGATCTTAAGAATGCTAGACTTGTTCCCTAAATGCCATGAAAATCAATCGATAGGTGTTCTCCCTTAGGTTTGTGCTCGAAAATGAATAAAATGACTCGATTGTTGCTTAAAATTGATAGAAATGAAGTCTGCTATGTCCTTAAATGATCTGTGGTTGATTATGAATGGATTTTGATTGAGTAAGATTGTTAGAATTAAATTTAAAATCTTTTGAATCATGTGAAACATGTTATTGCATAAATCATGCTAAACATGTTACTACATAAATCATGCGGAATATGTTTTGAATTATTTTGTGTGGAATAGGTTTTAACATAAACAGTGCAAAATATGTTCTAACATAAACTGTGTGAAATATGTAATTACATAACACGTGCGAAGTATGACTGGTGTAACAAATCATGCGAAATACGACAGTTTTATGAAAAGAAACTCTACCAAAAAATTTCAAAATTTGTGTAAAACATGTTTGTTTTGTTATCTTGAAACATATGTCATCATTAACTTTGTGTTATTTGTCCTTTGAGTGAATGTTTGACTTAGGTTGACTTTGATTTGTCAATTGACTTAGTCAGTTGACTTTGACCAATGACCATAGTTGACTTTATTCAATTAGTGTGTTAAAAATGGACATAATTGCATGAAACCTAAACACAGTCTTCATCTAAATCAATCACATATTCAAGGATAATTAATCAATTCAGTAATATATATTTGTTGTGTCTATAATATGTATTGGATAATTCTTAAGCAGAATCATGAATCAAGAGGAAATTCAACAAGTTGCTCGTAAAGAGGCATGGGTTCCCAAAGTATACAGAGTCAAGATCAGTTCCACAAACATGAGGATTGATCCCACTATGACTCCAAAGGAAGAGACTTACCAAGTCATCCTTGACATCATCAAGAACACTACTTTCTACAAGGCCTTCCTTGCCTCTGCTGATGTGCTAAAAATCTACATGCAGCAATTTTGGCACACAGTTACCAAGATCAAGGAGTCTACATTTTATGAGTTTAAGCTGGCTAACAAGAAGTGTCTAGTTGATGTTGAGGTGTTCCTCCAGGATCTCGACATTTGCCCAAGAGTTCTAGGAAAAGAGTTCATTGTTCCTCCATCTGAAGAGGAACTGCTCACCTTTCTCATTAGACTTAGATACAAGGGAACATTGACTCATCTGTCACAAATTTTCATTGATCATATGCACCAACCTTGGAGAACCTTAGCATCCATCATTAACAAATTCCTTTCTGGGAAGACAAATAGTAATGGCAGACTTCATCAATCTAGAGTTGCTATAATATGGGGCATGTTCCACAAGAAGTACGTCGACTTTGCTGAGTTGATTTGGGAAGACTTCTCATATCAGATTGACAATAGGCAGTTGAAGAAAAGCAGATGTAAAATCATGCCTTATCCTAAATTCACTAAAATCATCATCAACCATTTCCTCTTTATTTACAAATCTGTTCCAAAAGCACTACCCTCTGGTCTTCAAACAATCAAGGATGATTGTATTCTGAGCCGAATGAAGTTTGTCAGAATTAGAGAAGACGTTCAAGAATATAGACAAGCAATTCCAGACGTAATGCTAACTGATAATATCAAGCAATCTGAGACCTATCAGATGTTTATCAAATACTCCACTGGCTTGATACCTCTAAAGAAAACCAGAGGTAAAGGGTCACAAGGCAAGAAGGCAGTTGTCTCTTTAAAGCCTACAAGTGTTGAAGTGTCTAATGAATCTGACTCTGAACCTGCTAGAAAATGAACTGGTAGTAGAAGAGTAATTAAGAAGAAAGTCTCAATCTCTACCAAGGATAACATCATTCTGAAACCAGATGTCGCTTTAGAGTTAGGAAAATCTATGAGCTTAACTGAGGCTGTAGAAGAGGAAGCAGCAAGGCAAGTCCATGCTACTCATGAAAGGATTATGACTGAAACTGACCCCGATCCTGCTAGAAGAAGACCATCGGGTATTGCCTTCAGAGATACTTCTAGTGTGTCAAAGAAGATGTATCTTGATCCGTCTCAAAAGCTAAAGGATGTTCAAACACTAACTCTTGAAGAACAACTAGTTGCTGACATGATGCAAGCACTCAAAGCCAGCAGAAAGTCTACAAGAATTCAGCCACATGCTGGAGGCTCAAGTAAAGGAACTTGTACTAAACCAGGGGTTTCTGATGAGTCAACAGTCATTCTTAAAACCTCAAGTGAAGAACTGGTGCTAAACCAGGGGTTCCTGATGAGGAAAAGATACTTCTGCTGTAACACCCCCAAATTGGGTCGCAGCGGAATATGGGTCCGAGGCGTGTTACTTCTCAGATCAATAACACAAGATATATATAGAACGACCAAAAAGTCGTTTGAAAATGATACATTGGATTTAACAAAGTAATTGTTACATAAGCCCGAAGCTTAACTTGTTCACTTGATCAAAATACAAAGATTTTCAGCCCATAACAGATAACAAAATGAAATGCGACAAAATCTTTAATGCATGACATCCAATTCAAAACCACCAATGTATCCATCGCACCTTGTGCTTATTGATCCCCTGAAAAACATTGCTTTAAAACGTCAACAATAATGTTGGTGAATTCATAGGTTTGATAAATCATATATTGTAGGACCACAAGATCTCCCAAGTGTATGATAATGCAACAGATGCAGATATCATATAAATGTAATTACGTTGCTCTAAGCTCATGACACTGATGCTTGACATGTATGGATGCCAAATTAATGGCCGTTTGCCCGTGGTGATGTTCTAACCCGCAACATCCTATATTCGACATGGTATACGTTCGTTTCGCTAGTGATAGCTAATCACCCGAACGGGGTTGTCAAACCCAATAGATCTATTCATAACATTCGCGCTCGTAATTAACAGTTCATGATAATGGGCTCAGATTGGGTTATCTGCTACTTAGGCGACTGTAATCATAATATAAAACTTAAACCACTTGTGCCGAGTAGGCTAAAAATTGCATGTTTTTCACCCCAAAAACTTTGTTTCGTAAAACAAATGCATATGTAATATGTCCGAGGCTAATGATAACTCAGCTCGAGTTCTGATTATATCCTAATATCGTCAGATTAACTGCGTCACGTAAAAGATCGAATGCGCTACCTAAATTATAATAGTCGTATAAGTACCGAGTATTTATTTGTTATACACATTGAAATGTAATCTATAGAGTATATCGTACTATCGTTCGGGCTTATCATAATTAAAGAAGGTTCATGACATGCCGTTTCGAGGAGTTAGGACACTGTTAAATCGTAAATCCAACAAACTCCGTCGAAAACGCCATCGAAGTTTGGCCCTCATTATGAATCCCTAGTTATATATACTTCGATTACACACCATTAATTTTTCATATTAGCTCCAATCACCTCCCACTAATGGTTGCTGGTTCTTTTCAAATTGTGTTTTAAAAGTTATTAAAAACGTTTTGTAATTATCGTTTAGTATAATCTGGCGAACTTTCGCTTTTTAAACCCGATGATTCTGCGTTTTCTTATGCCCATCTTTTGTACCAAGACGTAGTTTATCATTAATATCGACATTTTTGAATTCGGGACGCCTACTGGGAACAGTAAATTTACTTTTCATCATCAGAAACTTAGGTAATTTTTTTATCGATTTATTTAATTGTCGTTAAAAATCCCGTAAACGTCGTATTTTAATTCGTTATTAGTTCCGTTTTATTGATTCTTTCGGAGGCGTTCTTCGTATTTGAAAGTTCTACATTTTTATGAGTGATTTACAAAAATATAAAATTTCTGTAATGAATTAGTAACTTTATAAAAATAGTTTTATAAAAGTATTAATTGTCGTAAACTCGCGAAATTCATAACTCGTTCGTTATTAATTGAAAAATTACGATTCTTATCATTTTGGAATCCTAAAAATGTGTATTATTTATTAAAAATATTAACCCTTGCTGTTTATAATTTTTATAAAAATGTTTTTATAAAAATTTACTTACGACTTCGTAGTATTAACGTTTAACTCGTTTTTAACGTTAAACTTTTTCTGTTTTTAATCCGTTTGTTTAAACAAGTTTCTTACTTTTTCGGAAATCGTCGTGAATGTATTATCTTTAATAATATTAAATGGGTATGTTAAATGTCTAAATTTGGACGAATAGTTTTTGCTAGTTTGTTAAGTCATATATATTTTTCTTTTTACTTTCACAAACACCTTTGTATTTCACCACAAGGGTATTATATGTCTTAGGTGTTATATATACATGTTATACTATTTATATGGTCCATAGGTTCATATTTGCCCAAGTCATCATAGATACAATTATTTAACTGTACATGAATTCATAAACTTTCTTAACTTAAATTTTAATTACAAGTTTTACATATGAACTTCTTAAAACCAAACATGTACAAGACTATATATCCTTTATTTCATGATATTACCATCATTTCATAATATGTGGAGAAACGTGTTACCCAAAAAAAAAAATCATTATCCACAAGAAAAATTATATTTTTCATGTTCAAATGTATTCTCATGTGATTTCCCTATTATAGGCAATTCATTTATATAAAAATCATAATATGAAAGCATACAGGTTATTAAAATAGCCCCCCCTTATCCCCCCCCCCCCCCCCTGATGTATGATGATGATGATAAACAAATGCTAAACCCGTGTTTAGCCTTAAAACCCAAGCTTGCACTTAAGAAAACCCTTATTTTCTTAACAAAAACCCTAGCTTCCTTTTCTTGATTAATACTTGTAAATGGTGATTCAATGGATGGAAACACCTTAGAATGTCTTAGGATAGATGTGTATAGAAGTGAATGGGTTGTATAAAAATTGATATGGATTTGTGTTGTGTCTTGGTTCTTGCCGTGAGCTTATATGAGCCAAAAGAGAGAGTTTGTGAATTTTCTCCAAGTGTTTATGCATGAAAGTGCTAACCTTGCTAGTTACTTGTATATATAATGCATTCTTAGTCAAAGGAACATAGTATGGCTCAAGGTATGGTCTTGGAGTCAAAGTATGGTGGGCATGGTGTGCCATAATGAGTATGGTGTAGACATGATGAAGTATGGTGCCATTAAAGAAGCATGGTGCTCATAAATGAAGTATGTTGTTGTTTTGACCAAATGGAAGAATTTTGCTATAATACTTGCACAATATGCAAGAATTTCGGCAAAGGTATGATATAGATGATATATTTTATGTATTTGGTATAAATGTGGGTATTTGTTGAAGCGTAGAAAAGTTTTTGTGGTTCCGGGAGTGCCTCTATACGCTAATTTAGCGCGACAACTAATATACTTTACGTATCGATAAACCCCTCAACAACTGACCCAACCGTTAATAATTCTTCTCAACCTAATTACTAATAACCCTTGCCCATGACTGTAAAAATTAAATTGTTGATGCGGTTTACATTGTACGCTAATTTTTAGCTTCGCGATTTAACTTAATTCTGAAATTAAGCAAACGCGTACAACGATAAAAATAAATAGTGGCATTTATCACGTCGTTAATGATTGAAAATCACAGGGTGTTATAGGACTTCCCCCGGTTTAAACGAGACTTGTCCTCAGGCTCACAATAGCAGAACTTGATCGACGTTGTGGTCTTGAGTTGAAGAGGTGTGAGGTACTTCTTTTTGAATTGGTCTTCACGTATTCCCACGTGAATCGGGACCTCTCTTGGTGTTTTCATCGAACTTTGACCATGGGGATCCGACTACTCTTCATCTGTTTACTTCTCGTGGAGGCCCATATTTCTACCGGTTCCCTCAACAAACTGAAGTTTGTCATCCAAATTAAGGTCCACCAACGGAACTGGCTAAAGGTTCGTCGGCTCTGGACACTTTCTTCAGCGTTAGGATTTCATGACACGATTATGGAACTCTGCTCTAATTCTTATGGAAGTTCAAGCTTGTAAGCACTTCTCCCAACTCTTTCAATCCACCGTAAAAGGTCCAACTTACTAGGGTTAACTTTCCCCGTTTGCACAACGTACGGACACTTTCCAAGGCGAGACCCTTAAGCATAACTTTATCCCCGACTTGAATTCCAATTGGTTTACGCTTCAAGTGTCAGCGTAACTCTTCTGCGATCCACGAGCAGCTTGCTTCCTTGCTTGATCTGGATGATTTTCTCAAGTGGTCTCTCTGAATTAGTTCTGGACCCGAAGTATTTGAGCTCTTCTCCAACTTCAGGTCCAATAAAACTGGTGAACGACACTTCCGGACATAAGTGCTTCAAATGGTGCGGCCGTGATGCTAGCGTGATAGCTTTTGTTATATGGAAGAACTCGACCATTGGCAAAATGGTTTTAACCCAACCCTTTCCTGTGTGTGTCGATTGCACATGCACGGCATCATATCTCGAGTGTTTGAATGGTCCTCTCGCTTGCGCCGTCTGTTTGTGGATGGTACGCTAGTATCTCATATCCAAATTTGTACCCAAAGCATTCTGAAGGTGGACCCTCCAGAAAATTAGATTGCGAATCTCGGGTCATGATCGCAAATGATTGAGACGGTATCACATGCCTCGTGACCCACTTCCTTTAGGTTCAATCTTGCAAGTTTATCCAAAGGATCGGTCTCTCTCATTGGTGTGAAGATCGCAGACTTAGTGAGTCGGTCATAATGATCACCCAAATTATGTCATAGCCTTGAGACCTTGAGACGGCTTAGGAAGCTTTGTAACAAAACCATGGTGATGTTGTCACACTTCCATCTCGGGTATCTTGGGTTGTACAACAATCATGATGGCCTTGAATGTTCAGCCTTTGACCTTAGCTCAGAGTTCAAACACTGTTAACATAAGTGGCTATGTCGGCTTTCATGTTGGGCCACCAATATAGTTTCTTCATGTCTTGGTACATTTTGTCGGAACCCAGATGACTAGAGTTATTTTGAGTTGAGGGACTCAGTGGCATGATCATAGTCCGCATAATCGCCATAACAATGGTTAAACAACTTCTGCCATTTAGGCACAGGGTTCCATCCGCACGTGGTTCCAACTTTTGTTCTCTAATCGCTTCTGGAAATTTAGCGTTTTCAATCAACATTCCCCCAACGTCTTCACTCTTAATGTTCTCTGGTTTTCGCGCTTCAGTCTGAGCATTTAAGATCTGTTTAGGGAGATCCAAGCTAATAGTCATGACTAAGGCTCGGACTCTTAATGGTGGTTCTCTTTCTTTCCTGCTCAAAGCATCAGCAACGACATTTGCTTTCCCGGGTGATAACGAATATCGCATATCGTAATCACTTACGCAACTCTAACCATCGTCGTTTAATGCTTCATGTTTAGAACTCTTTTTATCTAAAATGTGTTGCATAATTTTGTGATCGAGTGAACACCGTTTACACTTAGTTCCATATAAATAATGTTCTCCAGCTATTGAGAGCGAACACCACCTGCACCAAAGTTCTAAATCCATGTGTCAGTGTTGTTATTTCTCATGAATCTTCAACTGTCGTGATGCATAGAAATCATTTTTCTCTCTGCATCAACACAGCGCCCAAACCCTTTCCTTCGAAGCGCCCCCCCCCCGCCCCCCACGCCCCCAAGCCCCGCGCGCACCAGATCCCCCCCCTCCCTCCACGCCCCCCCCTTCCTTCAGGTAATGCAAGGTTGGTGCACTGCACTACTTTTGCTTCAATAGTTGAAAAGCATTTGCTTCTTGATTATCGCTCACTCAAAAATTGACCTATTCTTTGAGTAAGCTTAGTCATTGGTTGGCGGATCTTTGAAAACCTTAATGGAATCGTCGGTGAATACCCTGCCTAAGACTTAAAAATTGACGAATCTCGTTGGTGGCTTAGGATGATGTCCATATCCCAACAAACCAAAACACCTTTTGTTTTTCTTGATTTAATGGCACTTTTTTTTATTTTTTTCTTTTATTACGCTTTTAATGGATTCAATCTTGGCTGGATCCACATGAATTCCTTCACTATCGATCACGTGACCGAGGAACTGTACTTTGGGAATCCAAAAAATTCGCCAGTTGGAAAACTTGGCATACAACATCCTCCCTTTTTTACGCTATTTAAGGTGTTGCTTAAGGTGTTCTTTTTTTTTTTTTTTTTTTTTTTTAAAATATGGGGTTTCTTTCTTGTTCTTCGAATATATCAGAATATCGTCAATAAAGACAATCACGAATTTATCCAGATATGGTTTGCATACCCGATTCATAAGGTCCATGAATACGGCAGGTGCGTTTGTCAAACCAAACGGCATAACTTGGAATTCATAATGTCCATATCGAGTTCTGAAGGCAGTCTTCGAGATGTCGAAATGATCCATCCTTCTTCTTGACAAACAAGACCAGAGCTCCCCAAGGTGAGGAACTGGGTCTTATAAAGCCTTTGTCGGATAGCTCTTTCAGTTGCTCAGATAACTCTTTCATTTTGGAGGGCGCCAATCGATAAGGTGCCCGTGCTACAGGTGCAGCACCAGGTACCAAATCAATTTGAAACTCCACTTGTCGAGTCGGAGGAAGACCCGGCAAGTCCTCAGGAAATACTTCAGGAAAGTCTTGAACAATTGATACGTCCTCAAGTCGCTTCTTCTCCGACTTGTCTTCAACCTCTTTTGCAGTGACATGTGCCAAAAAGATAGGAAATCCTCTTTCCATGTACTTCTGCATTTTAGTGCACGAAATGATGTTTAATCGTGTCACATATCCTTGGTTACTTCCATCACCGTGTATGGTTAAGGTTTTATTTCTCCAGGGAATGTGGACAATCTTCTCGGCACACACAATGACCGTTTGGTACTTCGACAACCAATCCATACCGAATATAGCATCGAAACTACCAAGTTCTACAGGTATTAAGTTGATTTTGAATGGGTGATTTAGTAAATTCTCTAATGGCGAGCAAATTCGATAGCGAAATTGTCTTAGGGCGACTAGTAATGTGTCTTGGCTTCTCGGCTTAGGATTTGGTATAAGATGATGCCAACTTTATAGTAAGACGGAGTGAAGGCCTGCTTAGTTGATATGGTTACTAATTCGATTTCCAAAAGTAAACACATTCTATGAATACGCACACAAAACATGATATAAGTAGAAAATTGTTTTCTTAACAAGAGGTTTTTAGAGTGACTACTCTCAGCACGGCATGGTACCTTCCTGAATTATACATAGTTGATCAGGCCATGTATAATTGAGGACTAACGATGCATTGCTCATTTTCGTCAAAATAGCGTTATAATTTCATGATATTCGTGAGAGTAGTTTGTAAGAGTAAATAAGGAACCTAAGTTAATATTGACGAAATTCTCATAATACGATAATTTGATAGATAATTCGAAATCATTCGTACAACTGAAATTTTAAGGGAAATACAACGAGAACTCCTAAGAAGATAAAGTCTAAGATAGTTTCAACTTAGGATTTATTAGGCAAAGTGAGACAACTTTCTCTTCTAAGCTTTGATCTCATCTTTAATGTTGTTAGGGTCTTGATCGGTTTCTCTTTCTCTTAAGGTATGCACCACTCCATGTGCTCCAGTACCTCCGATTTGGTTTTTATGACTTTGGTTCTTTCGCTCTGGGCAATCCCTCTTGTAGTGCCCTTGATTCCCACATTCATAGCAATTAACCTTCTGACTTGTCCTTGTGCCTCTTTGGTTGTTAGCAGTATTGTCATTTGTAGGTCTCCTACAGTTACGGACCATATGGCCCACTATGTTGCACCTGTTGCATTTGGGAGGACATGGACCATCATGATGATAGTTGCATTTAGGACACAACGGCTTGGACCCGTCGTAATATTTCTTCTCCCTGTGCCCTGCAGCGTAAGCTTTACCAGTATTTTGCCTCTTGTGCGGCTGTTGTTGGTTCTGATTGTTCTTGGAAGTGTTATTCAACTTCCTCTTATTCTCAGCCTGGCGTTCGGAAAGAGTGGGCGTTCAGTAAGAGTTCTGATCTTTTTATCCACACGTTTCTGGAACTATCCACTATTGGAATACTCACTCTTGAAGTGTCCCTCAGACTTCCACACTCAATCACAGGCGTGAGTTTCGTTGATTCCTACAGCATGCAGGATTTCCTACAATCCTGGGTCCATGTGGCAAACCTTCTTGGCAATTCTTGCCCTTTACAGTATATTGCCCATTGTGGTTACCTTCCCACTTTCTCTTGTTGTTAGCATTCTCTGCTACCTTGCATTCTTGTTGTTCGGTCTGGCTTATTGACTTACGGGCCATGTTGGTTTTCGTCTCATAAATGGCAATAGCCTCGATAGCATTAACCACTCGCTCGGCTATAATCCGCTCAATTTCCTCAACACTCATCCCTTGATCAACAGTTGTCATTGTTTCCTGAAAGTCACAGGGAACAAAATGTATATGAAGTTTCATTCAAGGGAAAATCATGACACTCCGTGATCCCAACAAGTAGGTAAGGTGAGACCACGTTATGCATAGATATAAGATAACCGCAACCATGGCATAAATAAATCCCCATCGTACAGTAGCATGATCATAACCAACAATGTAAGTTTTTTTAAAATACTTATACAATCGTTTTACATGAGTAAAATAGTACAACTTTTTATTAACACTACTAACTGAGTAAATAACCAAGTTTTAGAAGGAATACAAAATGAGCTATACTGACAAATCTATTTGTCTATGGCCAGGGTGCCTCTCAAGATTCTAGATGCTAGACTCTTATGTTATCTTCAACATTCACTGGTGGTGGTGATGATGAAGGTAGTGTAGCAGCAAACTCAGTAATGCATGCCTCAGCAGATGGTAATCGTGGAGTATGGTATTAAATAGATATCCGTACTGCACAGGATTTGGTCTCAAAAGATGATATGGTGTGGAGAGGTGGGTGATGTAGAAGCAGACTCATCAGTCTCAAATGCCTCTGTATTATCAGCTTGAGGGGACAAGATCATTTGTAGGTACAGCAGAAGGGTCGGCCGGAGCTAGGTGCTCCTCCTCCTCCCCGTCCTCCTCATCCTTCTCAACATCATCATCATCAGATGACTCATCATCAGAATTGTCTCTTTCATTGGTAGAATAGTCCGTAGGATCCTCATTAGGGTCCTCTTCATCCTCCTCCGGATTGAAGTTAGCAATGTAGCTTGGTGATAGGGCTGTAGGTGAGGCATCAGCAGATAGAGGCTGATCCTTCATTGGTCCCTCTAGCTCCTCATCAGAAGCTCACTGGAATTTCTATGGCTCGGAACTAATATGAACAGATGTGTAGGTAACTGTCGATAATGAGAACATAACAGCTTGCAACGAGCAAAACTTAACTTATATAAAGTATATATAAGAGGCTTGTAATGGTAAATACGAGTATGCACTTAATGGCATAAATGAAATGATGGTAAGGTATCATATTCGAAAGCTTAATGTAATGTAGCAGCTTAGGGAGCCCTGACCGAGCTTATGGGAGGATCGGTATGACGTGGGGGGGGGGGGGGGACTGGGGAGGCCGTGTGCGGGGGGGGGAGCATAAGGAGAAATATTCCCGCTTATTTTATATGTAACGATGATCTTGCCCGTCTGTTATATTGCTCTGAGAAGTATTGTTGTAAACGGATTGCGGGGGGGGACTATGGTGGTGGTACTTGTATGGCCAGGTTACTATGAGAGGTATATTGCAACTAGAGTACACCACTTAGCAGAACTACTGAAGTCTTGTCTAGTCTTTAGTCTGCGAGACTAATACTCTGCTTCAATAATATCATTATAATGAATGGCGCTTTTTATAAACTAAGAAACCGGCGTGCTAGGTTCTATCATTCATTTGACGGACTAAGCTAGACAGAATATCAGCATCCCGAAATAATGGGCCTACAACTTCGCGGCTACCTAGCATGAATGTATGCACATATGTATGTCCCGTGTAAATCCCTTTGTTATAAAAACAACTCTTGAAAACGGTTATAGTCCAGCAAAAACATTTGACCTGGTTCTCTATAACCTTGGCTCTTGATACCAATCTGTAACACCCCCAAATTGGGTCGCAGCAGAATATGGGTCCGGGGCGTGTTACTTCTCAGATCAATAACACAAGATATATATAGAACGACCAAAAAGTCGTTTGAAAACGATACATTGGATTTAACACAATAATTGTTACATAAGCCCGAAGCTTAACTTGTTCACTTGATCAAAATACAAAGATTTTCAGCCCATAACAGATAACAAAATGAAATGCGACAAAATCTTTAATGCCTGATATCCAAAATCAAAACCCACTCAAGTGTATCCATCCGCACCTCGTGCTTATTGATTCCCCTGAAAAACATTGCTTTAAAACTTCAATACATAATGGTTGGTGAATTCATAGGTTTGATAAATCATATATTGTAGGACCACAAGATCTCCCAAGTGTATGATAATGCAACAGATGCAGATATCATATAAATGTAATTACGTTGCTCTAAGCTCATGACACTGATGCTTGACATGTATGGATGCCAAATTAATGGCCGTTTGCCCGTGGTGATGTTCTAACCCGCAACATCCGATATTCGACATGGTATACGTTCGTTTCACTAGTGATAGCTAATGCACCCGAACGGGTTTCTAACCCAATAGATCTATATCATAACATTCGCGCTCGTATTTTAACAGTTCATGATAATGGGCTCAGATTGGGTTATCGCTACTTAGGCAACATGTAATCATAATATAAAACTTAACCACTTGTGTCCAGTTGTAAAACATTGCATGTTTTTCACCCCAAAAACTTTGTAAAAACAAAAGCATGTAAAACGTGGGGCTATGAACTCACCTTGAGTTCTGATAATTCCAATTATCGCAGATAAAGCGTCACGTAAAAGATTGAATGCAACCTAAATTATCATAGGTCGTATAAGTACCGAGTACTTAAATTGATAACATTGAATGTAATCCTATAGTTGTTACATCGTACTATCGTTCGGGCTATCATAATTAAAGAGGTCATGACATGACGTTCGAGGAGTTAGGACACTTTAAATCGTAAATCCAACAACTCGTCGAAACGCCATCCGAAGAGGCCTCATTATGAAACTCCCTAGTAATATAGTACTTTGATAACACATAATATTCTATATAGCTCATCACCAACTAAAATGGGGGTCTTGGTAAAATTGTCTGTTAATAAGTTAAAACGTTATAATAATTAACGTTTAGTAAAACTGGCTAACTTCGTCGTTTTAAACCCATTCTCGCGTTTCTTATGCCCATCTTTTCGGTACCAAGACGAGTTAACATAAATCGACATTTTTGAATTTCGGGACCTAACTGGTGAAACAGTAAAAATTACTGTTCACATCCAGACCTTAGGTATATTTTATCGATTTAATTGTCGGTAAAACCCTAAACGTCGTATTTTATTCCGTTATAGCATCCTTTTTAATCGGATTCTTTCGAGACGTTTCTCGTATTTGAAAGTTCTACAATTTTATGAGGTTTACAAAATATAACTTCTGTACATGAATAGTAACTTTTATAAAAATATTTTATAAAAGTATTTAATGTCGTAAACTCGGCGAATTCATAACATCTGTTAATCGTTATTAAATTAAAAATTACGATTCTTATCATTTTGAGGAATCCTAAAAATGTGTACATTTATGTAAAAATACTAACGTCCCTTGCTGTTTGAAATTTTTATAAAAATGTTTTTTATAAAAATTTAATTTACGACTTCGTTTATTTACGTATAACTTGTTTTTTAACGTAAATATTTCGTATTAATCCGTTTAACAAGTTTTCTTACTTTTTTCGGAATCGTCGTGAAATGTATTATCTTATAAAAAATATAAAATAAATCATGTCAAAATTTCGCTTTTTGGACAGCAACTTTGTTTAAGCTTGTTGTGACTCCATTTGTTAACCTTTTTCTTTATACTTTACTACTTTTTGTATATTATCACAAGTCTCATATATCCATATATATTATAAAACATACATAATATTAAATGTCTATGTCATATTAGTCCTCATGTGTCCAAGTTACCAAGGTTAATTAATTCATGATAATACTTAAGATCATAACTCTACTTAAGAAATCTCTAATTTACTAGTTTTGTCAATAATCATTTTTATGTTAACCAAGAGTGTAAATCATTTGTGTAACCTTTTAACATGATTCCTCAACATCATAAGGTTAATAAATAAAGTGGTACATTATGATGAACAACAAATAAAAACTTCTTTTTACTTGTTAATAATCCTAATGGTGATTTAAGCTAAATAAAATAACATATGCATAAAAATTAAAGTAGTAAGAACAAAAAGAGTTCAAAATAGACCTTATGAGGTATATGATAATGATGACATGTGCTAAACCTTGTTTAGCCACAAAACCAAGCAGTGCACTTAAGAAACCCTACATTCTTTAACTTGAGAAATACTTGAAATGGAGATTCAATGCTTGCAAATGCCTTAGTATATCTTAGAATAGTGTATAAGAAGATGTATGGATGTAGAAAATTTGTATGGGTTTGGTGGGTGGAGTAATTATGCCGTAGCATATATGGGCTCAAAGAGTGGTTGTTTTTTGTTTGATTTTTGTTAAGTGTTATGCAGTTATGATACTTTCTCTTTCTGTGACAGTTAGAAGTATGGGGCAAGTAATGGGTCTCGGATCAAAGTAAGGTGCAAGGCATGGTTCTTAGACATTGTTATTGGCCACAAGAGTTAAAAGTACAAGTATGGTTTTACTTACATGAAGTATGGTACTTTATTGACCAAGTTGCAATCTTATGACATTTTCATGTATATAATTGCATATGATGCATGATTTTCGTGGAACAAAGATAACAAGATATATTTTAAGAATTTTTGTGTAATTGGGTTATAAACGTGGGATTTGTTGAATCGTATGTAAAGTTTTTATGGTTCCGGGAGAGCTAAACGCAATTTATCGCGAAACGAATACCTTTACGTATCCGATAAAAATAAAATGAACAAGTTAATAATTATTCTCAAAATAATTATATAACCCTTGCTTGATGTAAACATTTAATTGTTTGATGCCCGTTTACATTGAACGCTAATTTTTGGCGTACGCGATTTAACTTAACGTTTACAATTTAAAGCAAACACGTACAATACTAAAAATAAATAGTACATTTATTGACGTCGTCAAAGACTTGAAAACACAGGGTGTTATACCCGTTAAGCCAAAAATAAGCTCGAATGGCTTTTTTTAAGCCGAAATAGCCTTGATGGCTTATTGGGACTAAATAAGGCCAAATGCTACTTGTCGGGATTTAATTGGGATGAAAATGCAATTTTTACAAAGTCGGAGGACTAAAAGTGTAAATTTACAAACTAAAGGGTGAAAACTGTCAATTATTAAAGTTGACAAGTCCAGGGACTATTTTCGTCAATTCTGGAAACTTAGGGAGCTAAGTGTAATTATAAGGGCCTAAACTACCTTTTTGTAAACTTAAGGGACTAATTATATCATTTCTGAAACTAAAAGGTTTAAAATATAAAAAGGTATATTTATAAACCTAGGGGGGGCTAACGTGTAATAACAACTGGGAAAAACCCAAACCCCTAAGGTATCATTTGTGACCAAAAGTGGAAAGTAAATAAAACACTTGACAAGCGGTTCGAACCTTAGATGGACCGGACATTAAACGAGTTTAACAACAAGTTAATAAATAAGCATATTTATTAATGATGATTTCACGTTTCTCAAGAACCATCGAAATTATAAATACAATAATCTTGTGCGTCACCACACAAGTGATAACGGTATATATAAACTTAAAATGGAATTTAGTTTATACAATGAGTCGTTAGCTTAAATGTGTAAACTAAGACTTGACCGTACTTACTTAGGTACTTGACGGTGTGATCCACTGCTTACTTGGATATTTATTATCATTCGGAGAACTACCTGCTAAGGTGAGTTCATAGCCCCATGTTTTACAATTATTTAAATGATTTACATCCTTGGGGTGAGAACATGCTTTGTTTTACAAATTGGACGCAAGTGTACATTTTATACCATGATTACGTGTTTGCCTAAGTTACCATAACCCATTATGTCCATGATCATGAACTGTTAATTGCATAGATGTGATTGGGAATTACATTGTGTGGGCGCGAATGTTATGGATAGATCTATTAGGGATTGACAATCCCCGTTCGGGTGACTAGCTATCACTGGGAACGAACGCATACCATGTCGAATCTGGGATGTTGCGGGGTTAGCACATCATTCACGGACACCTGTTGGCAAATTTATATTTGCATTCATATATGTCGAGCTTTAGTGTCATGAGCTTAGGAAAACGTAATTACTTTTTATGATGTTTGCATTTGTTGCTTAATCATACACTTGGAAATCTTGCGGTCCTACAATCGATTTACATAAACCTATGAATTCACCAACATTATGTTGACGTTTTAAGCATGTTTTTCAGGTCAATAAGGCACGAGGTGCGATGATACATTGGGAGTCAATAATTGAAGAGTCAACACTTAAGATTTGGGGTCTTATTACACTTTGGGGACAATTGTTATAAACCGAAATCTTTATTTATATTGTTGAACAATTTGAAGCCATGGGCTTATGTAACAAACGAGTATTTGCTAATCCAATGTATCTTTTTCAAACGACACGTTTAGTAGTCGTTCTCAGATCTTGTGCTATTGATCCAATAATGTAACGCCCTCGGATATTCAAACATTCCGCTGCGTGCTCAGATTTGAGGGTGTTACACAATCTCAACTTGACGGGGTTAATGATCTAGTTCATATATGTGAGGAGTTGTTTGGAATTGCTTATAGGGCTGTTCGGAATTGCTTATTGTATTTATAGCCTTGAGCCATTTTCTCCTTTGTGCAGTGATTCCATTCTGATGCACATGTCTACTGATTTTAATAAAATGGGTCGGCGTATTTTTTTTATCATTGGTAGAGCAACTAGATCAGAGGCAAGTAAGGTGTAGTACTTAATTTTTCCATAAAATGGGTTGTTATTATATGTAATCACAGAGAACCTTACATCATATTCCTCTCATATAACAACCCAATAATTTTCATCAAATGCAAAATCAACCTATTTTATTATGACCACAATTGTACGGGGAAATTTTTCGCTTTATTACATTACTTGCATTGCCAATATCTCAATATGCAATGTAACTTGCATATCTAAAGTAGACAAGCTCACGCAACCTACCTATGCCATATATATATATTTATATGTCAAGACAACATCATAACATGTCAAATCAATATCTTAATATCATTATTACAAAGTACATTACTCATATAATGTACCATTCGCAACGTTATGTCAAGACGGGCTTTAAACCGTTATCGTATACCTCTAAACCCTAATTCCATGAAAGGTTAATATCTAAAGCGAATGTACAAGCTACTAAAGCATATATACAAGTCATATAACATCTCATTTGAATAATATCTTTCCCTCCAAAATAAGGTACAAGTCCTTTAAAGCATAATGTACAAGTCATTAATGCATGATATCTAAATAACCGTTTTACCTCTATTTTCCCAAGGAATCTTGTACAATCTATCAAGTACAAGTTACAAGCAA
>BQNB010123172.1:0-17149 GCA_026074375.1 Tanacetum coccineum
AAACTCGTTCGGCTCTTAAGTTTTTCCCTCGTTCGGCTCTCGTGAGATTCACTCGTTCGGCTCACTCTTGTCGAGAACTCATTCGGCTCTACAAAAATTCACTCGTTTGGCTCTCGTGAAATTCACTCGTTCGGCTCACAGTGAAGTTCACTCGTTCGGCTCACAGTGAAGAAACTAGTTCGGCTCTACAAAAGTCCACTCGTTCAGTGGTCTTTGAAATGTTACTCGTTCGGTCCGTTTTGTGTTTCTACTCGTTCAGTTCAAGAAGTGTTTAAAAATAACACTAACTGTTTTTCTACTCGTTTGAAATGTTACTAGTTTGAAAATAACATAACAAAATAACACTAACTGTTTGAAAATAAAACTAGTTTGGAATATTACTAGTTTGTTTTTCTACTCGTTCCATGTATTGAAGATGGGAAACAAACAAAAAAAACACTAACTGTTTGGAAAAAAAATTCAAAATCACCACAACATAACAAAATAAGCTTAAAAAATGACCACAAACAAATCACAACACCCAACCTTGGCTCTTGATACCACTTGTTAGGATATCATTTCATCACCATGAACACAAAAATAAGAAAAGATTTTAGAGAGAGAAAGATAAAAAAGAAAAATGGTTACTTATTCATGAAAAGAAAAATGAGAAGCAACACCCTCTCCACACTTGGAGAGGGCATTATATAGTTACAAGAGTGGACTATTCTTGTGGGCTTTACTTTGGGACGGTTCTTAATATAAATGGGCTTGAGCCCGACAACTAGGCCCAACTAGCTTAACTGAATTCCCGTAAACTACGTTTTACTTATACAAGGCTCGGAAATATTTAATGACCGTCACTTTAATAAATACACGGCTAACACTTTTTGACCATGACTGGGTTAGATAGCCAGCTGTGATAATGGACTTCCCTCATGATCCCAGCATCTACCAGTTTTTCTACTTCTTCCTGGATTGCTTTGCTTCTTTCCGGCGCTTGCCCTCTTTTCTTTTGTCTTACGGGTAGGCATCCTTCCCGAACGTTTAGGTGGTGCTCCGCTATGTGTCACGGGATGCCCGTCATGTCCTCCGGTTTCCAAGCGAAGATATCCAAGTTTTGCCTGAGCAAGGCACATAAATCCTCGCGTCCTTTTTCTGTTAAGGTGGACCCTATGGCTATTGTTTGTTTGGGGTATTCCAGATGAATGGCCACTTTTATTTTTTCCTCCCGTACTTGAGCGGTTACGGGGGGTCGTGTGCTAGGTCCAGAGATCATTTCACATTCTATGGGGACGACTCTGCTGCTTCATAATGTCACGATTCCCCCTTCGACTAGAAATTTCAACATTCCATGTGTCATGGATGGTATGGCGCGGATTTTTCTTATACCCGACCTGCCTATTATCCCATTGTGCTAGGATGGTGACCTAACAACCATGAAGTTCATCCACGCGGAAGTGGAATGGTCTTCGTCACCTATCTTTACCAACAAAGATATCTGGCCTAGCGGCCAAATGATTTGACCGTTGAATCCGACGAGGTGCGTGGTGGCCGGGACCATCTTGCTTCTTACTTTTGGCCAGAGCCTGATGAAGTAATGTTCGTATAGGATTTCTGAGGACGCTCCACTATCTACATACATTCGGTGCACGAAGTGTCCTCCTATTTTGGCTTCGATGATCATTGGTCCTTTCGTTCCATCTTCGTCTCCCAAAGGCGGAAAAGAGAATACTGTCTTCAGAGAGAAACTCTGGGTGATCCTTTGCTTGGGATATTTTCCTATCCAAATTGGTTTGGATCATTATGATAGCTAAAGGTTTTATCTTTCCGACCGTCCTCCCTTCTTTGGTGCTTGGGTTTGTTTTTCGGTTTTTTTTTTTTTTTTTGCTTTAGCTCTTTAATGAACTGTGACAGCTTGCCTGACTTGATCATCTCGTCTATTTGCTTTCTTAGTTGCATGAATTCGTCCGTACTGTGTCCTGTGTTCGCATGGAATTCACAGTACTTATTTGGATCCCTTTTCTTCGCGGGTGTTACCATTGGTGGTGGAGCCTTGAACTTTCCCTTTTCCAAGGCGAATATTTCTTTTGGGGTCTTCGTAAGGAGTGAAAATTTGTCTGGCTTCTGATCTAGTCTTTGCTTTCCCTTGAAACCCTTCTTGAAGTTTGGCTTGCTTCCCCTTTCTGACTGTTTCCAAGGCGCGGGCTCTTTTTTCCGGCTATGACTAAATGCAGCGACTTCCCCTTGCAGAAAGGACGTGGTCTCCCTGTACATTTCATCCACTGACTTTGGGATTTTCTCGTACAGGCGCTTAATCAACCCTGGGTGAGTTACCCCGTGCATGAATCCAGAGATCTTCATGCACTCTGGCGCCCCTTCTACGTCTAGGATTTTTGCTTTATACCTTTCCATAAAGTCTTTCGTGGATTCCCCATCTCTCTGCTTAATATGATGTATTTCCACCGGATCCTTGATGTGTTTTGTCTACTGGAGATAATTTTCCCTGAATGCCCTTCTCAAGTCTTCGTAGCTGTCGATAAATTCTCTTGGAAGCTTGTCAAACCATACTCTAGCATTCCCGGTTAGCGTTGAGTTGAACATATGGCACCATGTTGGCATTGCCCACCTGATAACATCAAATAACGTCTATTTTATAGTATCATTTATCCCATGATATTGACCCATTTTGTATAATTACTGTAAAGAATTGTTACTTAATCATTTATATTTAAGAAATGCAGTAATTATGGAGTAGTTGGTGAAAGTTAGCAAAAGGCGCGCATTATGGAGCTTAATTGAGGATATTTTGAAGAATGTTGATTTGAAGACCAATACGCCGTATCCATCATGAAGATACGGCGTATCTGCGCAAGATTTCACCAAGGAAGACCACAAGTACAGACATGCATATGCCGTATCCAAGAGACTTATACGCCGTATTGATATGTGTAGAAGATTCGTGAAGTTATATGGAAGCATTTATGAGTGGCGCGCAATATTGAGTATGACCGAAAGTGACACGCGGGCACTCTTTTATCTAATAATGAAAATCAACCACCTTTCACCCTTTGGAAGTTTCACTAAATGAAAGTAGACTCAAAGACGATTCCAACGATAGGTGGCACGACTTCCAATTCATTACGGTTTGTATTTTACGAAGAAAACAAAATCGCTTAAGTCTGGCCGAAAATGGATACGCCGTATTGGGCTACCCAATACGCCGTATCGGGGTCAAAATCTTCCAGAAGTCATTTTTTAAGGCATAAACGTGGTCCCTACTCCAAGGCATCATCAATACGCCGTATTGGGCTCCCCAATACGCCGTATTGAACCGACAATCAGACCCTATATAAAGAAACGACCCAAAACTCAATTTTCATGATCCAAGTGAATCCCTAAACCACCAAATCGACCAAGAGTCGATTAGAAGAGCCTAGAAGGTCAGAATAGAGCCTCAAGATCATAGGAAAACTCTTGTAATCATCGTGCAACCGAATATCTGCGTTTTCGATCAGATGGTTTCTTTACTTTAATCGTTCATATATCAAACCGCGTGTATTTTTACAATGACTATGGGCTGATACCTTTAGGTATCAGCCATGTTTATGAAGATCTAATGTTTGGTTTGTTTATCTTGATTGCTTAATTTATCGTTGATTTATTGATTATGTTTATCACATGATACTTGTTTACGTGCTTAAGTATGTGACCTATCATTCAACTGGGTCTAGTCCTACATATTTAATGCGCTGCAACTTCGGTGTTGTGTGGGCGTAGGCTAAGAGTCCGGGATAGCTCTCTATATTTGCAAGTAAGTGGGTAAAGTCCCAATGGGCTAGGGTTTAATAAGATCTCATTATTAATCACCTAAGATAGATTATAATCAATATTAGGATGCTTTATGCGGATGCGTCTAATTTAAGACAATCATTGCACTAAATAAACAAACCTGCGTTTTATCGGATTATTCATGGTTGATACGTTTTCCTTACATTAGTTCTCGACCGCTTCTCTATCGTTTACTTGTCTTTTTGTGTGTGTTTATTGGTTTACTTGTCATCAAAACCTTAGGTTAGATACCCAAACTCGTGCCAGTCTCTCAGGCTGAAAACCCCCTATCATTAGTTTAGGTTTAACTTAGGTTTAGCATAAATTAGATTAATTAGTACTAACTTAGATAACTAAAATACTGATAGAATTAGGATTAACGCTCTCGCTCTCAGTGATCGACACCCTACTTACCAACGAAGCTACATCTTGACCGGGTACACTGCCCGTTAAAGTGTTGTTTTTAGGTTAAGTCGGCAAAATATAAAAATTTAAAACTTGAATCACAATAAATAAACACACAACGACAACACATCAAGTTTTTGGCGCCGTTGCCGGGGAGTGAAGTTGTTTAATTCTTGTTTTTATTAGTGTTTTAGTTTAGATTTAGTTTAGCTTAGATTAATTTGCATATTTGTGTGTTTGTTTTGTGTGTTTAATTTCTGCATTGTATATTTTTGCATATTGTGTGTTTGTGTGCATTATTACAGTTCGCTGTGACTTTCTGAGTCGAATACTCAATACGACGTATTCAATTTATTGGATACGGCGTATAATTTTTTTTCAAACCAATACAACGTATTCGACTCTATCATCAATATGGCGTATTAAGCTATTTGACAATTTTCTTTCCTAGCAAAATTATTACAGGTTAAAAAGGACAACCCCAACATTACTATGGAGGAGTATATCAGGCTTGAGGAAGAAAAAACTCGTAGGGTTGTTTTTTTCAAACCAATACAGCGTATTCGACTCTATCATCAATACGGCGTATTCAGTTCACTGAATACGGCGTATTAAGCTATTTGACAGCTTTCTTTCTTAGCGAATTTATTACAGGTTAAAATGGACGACCCAAACATTACTATGGAGGAGTATATCAGACTTGAGAAACAAAAAGCTCGTAGGCGTGGTAAGGTGTATAACTCGGAAACTATCGTTTGACGAATCCGACGATGAAGATTGCATGGTAATTTTTGACAAAAATTCATTTTCTTACAAAATAATTTTTGTCACGATTTAAAAACGGATTCAGAAAATGATAATTATAAAGCCAATATGCCTTCGATTCCGTCACCCAAGCCTACGGTCAGTTATTTTGATGATTTAAATTTCTTTAAAGATTTTGAGAATGAATTTCTAGCCATTGTTTACAATGATGCTCAAACGTCTAAATCAGATTTATTAACTGAATTGATTTTAAACCCTGAACATATCGATGAATTTAATTTGAAAGATGAAACATCATTGTCAGAATATGATGAAGAGGAACAAAACGTTATATGCTTTAATGATTTATTTCCTTTTAACGTAATTTATCTCGATGAATTAAAAACAAATACGGACAATGATAATAATAAAGTCGATATTGAACACTCTTCGGGTGATTTATCTGTCAAACCTTTACCTGATGTAATAAATACCAATGATGGTGCCTATGCACATAGGTCAAATAAGCTTTTAGAAACAAGTCATGATACACCTAATAAATTTTTCAAAATTGAAACTTTTATCAAGAATCTAAATGTTAATATCATGACTTGTAATCATCTTAACAAAGGGATGCCATTTATTTTTCTAATCAAGAATTTGTATGTTCCATTTGGCATCCTGTTCGACCCCAAATTGTTTTATAAGGATGGGATTAAATTGGGGCAAGTCTAACTTAAAGACTTTTCTGTAAACAAAAATGCTTGCCTGGAGACAACCCGGAATGTATTTTCAATTTTTATCAAGTCTGTCTTCCCAGATTTTCTATACGGCATATCCAAACCCCATGGATACGGCGTATTGACCTTCTGGACGTTATCTAGTATTTATTTTCAGCACAGTCTATACGACGTATTCATTAAACGAATACAATGTATGCAACACAGGTATCAATACGGTGTATCCTGGGGAATGGATACGGTGTATTGACTTCCTGTATAGTTTTAGGTTATTATTTCGAGTCTAACCAAACGAATACATCAGAGATAGATTTGCACCTGTTTTTCCTATATTTTACGCAGGACCTCATGAAGGAAATATCGACGAATGTTGGTGTAGAATTTAATTTTTTGAAAATCTTGAAATGTTGGAGTCTTGAAACTTTAAGGCGGCTGTTCAACACAATCTTACTCATAAACGCAAATTGGAGAATCTACCAAGCAATAATCAGGGGAGTTTCTCATTCTAATTCTTTTTAAATTCCCGTATTTAATGTTTTATATATACAACGAGGACATTGTATCATTCAAGTGGGGGGTATGGAATTAGAATGATCACTTGTCCAAATTTTCACAATAAAATGCTTAAATTATGCTCAAATTTAAAAAAAAAATTCAAGCATACTTTTGTGAAATTACTTGAAACATAACCCGTACACAATAACCATTGTTAGATATTGTGAGGATTTAACCTTTTCGTTTCCAAATGTTTACCCAAATTTCACAAAATATGAGTGTGCTTGTGATGTTATAGACTTTAGAACTTGGCTTGGTATATCTATTCGAGACCACAATAATGAGTATTATGAATTTAATTAGAGTAACTTGTTTAAATTGGTAAATCTTAGGATTACAACCGAATCGCCTATACATGTTGTAAATTAACTAACTACACCAGTTAGTTAACCTCCCGTTAAACCCTTCCACTCTCATCTTTAGAGTGATGATCCACTAGAACAACTCGTAGGGCCAATCCTTTAGGAATTTACACCAACTATTTGTTTCATTACATCCTTACACCTTAACCTACCCTGTTAGATTAAAGTTTAATTTACAGTTGCTAGTTGCTTAAAGTGTAAAGTTTGTATTTCCCGAGTCTTGTGTCATTTTCTATCTTTGGTGCGGTTGGAAATTTGCACATTGCAAATGGGAATGTATATTAGTAGTCAAAGCTCATGTGATTTTACTACCGTCACAATTATTGGTGAAACCGAAGAACAGGAACTATCAAAGAAATTATCCAGAATTATTATGATCGTGAAGATGGTGAAACTACACCGAGATTTTGAAGTTTGGTATAAAAAAAACAAAAAAATGGAGAAAATTACTAATAAAGTGTAACAAGAAAGATTGAGAAGCAATCGTTTCGCAACTACCGAAGGAATTACCAACGTAATGTAGAGATGTGTTACGATACCTGCTTTCTTAGTTAGTCTAAAAAATCAATGATGTTCTCGAGTTCAGTCGACGTACAATTGGATGATATCGCCACTTTGCCTTGTAGAGTATAGTAATGTTTCTGAGGAAGATTGGGAGTTGACCGTTGCGGGAACGCCAAGCCAGAGAGATTGTTGTTTTTTTATCGATTGTTCAAGACGTTGTAAAAAATTGTTGTGTCTTATCATGGTAATGGTCAGGTAAAATAGTGTATAGCAAACTTGTTTCTTAAGTCTTAATCTATTTGTTTTTTGATTTTTATTTAACAACAATTTACTTTCCTCTCACCTGATGATTAGCCACCGGTTTTACGCGAATGAGGATTTATACGAACATGCATGTCTATTCCGTCATTACGACCATGTATGCATGTCTTGTACCTCGTTGGTTTATGACTTTTAGTGAAAGTTAGAAGTTTCTCCCTATACATTCTGTCATCCTAACCGTTGGTTAAATTTGATTGGGGATGTGAACGATAACACACTGCTCTATCCCGGCGTTCTGGGTGTGTATGTATGCTTCAGTTGCCTTGTTGGAGTGGTACTTCTGGTGAAAGATTATAGAATGATCAAACCGTATGCCTTTCCATACAAAAACCCATATTTACCTTTATAAACTTGTTACTCCTTAGCTTTAGCGGTGGAGGATGTGTATTCATTGCCAGAGCTTATGAATGAAAAGTATATCGTCACGACCGATCAATTGAGCAAATTAGTTACATGTTAACACATAGATTAGTTGAGTGATTTGAGTGTTTTCATCTTCCTATTTCGTAAGGTGTTTGGTTATGTACTTGTAATGGATCAAAAAAGTGCTTTAACGGAAAATATCCTTAGGGAAACATTTTTATAAACTTCTAAAGTCTACTTGAGGACAAGTAGGATTCAAGTGGGGGGATATTGGATGACATCAAATTAACAATCTATTTTATAGCATCATTTATCCATGTTATTAACCCATTTTGTATAGTTATTGCAAAGAATTGTTACTTAATCGTTTATATTTGAGAATTGCAGTAATTATGGAGTAATTGGTGAAAGTTAGCAAAAGGTGCTCATTCTGGAGCTTAAATAAAGATATTTTGAAGATTACTATTTTGATGACCAATACGTCATATCCATAAAGGAAGATACGGCGTATCCGTGCCTGCACTCACCAAAGACCACAGAGGAATAAAGATCAATACGCCGTATATCCAGAGAGAATCAATACGCTGTATTCAAGATATGGAATCAATAGATATTATGAAGATATCAAGCGTGGTCTACTCTAAGAAATCCTCAATACGCCGTATCCAACACTTGGATATGCTGTATCTAACTGACTTCCAGACCTTATAAATAGAAAACTCAAAAACAAGTTTTAAGTGTGCTAAATCATATTCTTGATATCTAAAACACAAAAGTTGATTTTCAGAGGAGCAAAAGAGGTCGAGCAACGCTATAAATTCCATAGGAGACAACGTGTAATTCCATATACTTTAGTAATCGTTTAGTTTTTGGTATCATTCGTTAACTCGGTTAGTTTACCTTGGCTAAATAATTTCTCTTGTATTTATTATGATGTTTGAAGGCTAATACCTTTGGGTATTAGCCATTATTATGAAGATTTAAATGTTTGGTATTTGTTTATCTTAATTTCTTGATTTATCGTTGTATGCTTGTTTATGTTTATCAATTTATACTTGTTTACGCGCTTTTGTATGCGACTTATCATTCAACTAGATCTAGTGAAGCGGACCAAGTAGATCTAGAGTCCGGGATAGCTCTCCATATAGTAATATACACATCTAGAATCATAGTTACACAAATATTGTGCTTCTAAGTCTGTGTCTAGGATACACTTCAGGCTTAACTAGTTAATTGGATATTGCCAATGGTTTATTAGTCGTGTTAACTAGCAGGTAACCTAGATAATTCAACAAGTAACGTTTTGATTTCATTAGATAGTTGGACAAGTGGACTACTAGTGTATAAATTGCCTTTAAGCGGCAAGTTGGTAAAGTCTCTATGAGCTAGGGTTTAACAAGATCACCATTGCTTTAACTCCTAAGATAGATTATAATCAACAAATAAGGATGCTTTATGCGGATGCTTTAATTATGACAGAATTATTGTGTCTAAGTCGTAAGATGATGTAACGCCTAAGTCTTACGAATGATATGCCACCTCGAGAGAAGAAATCATTGCACTATTAAGATCTTAGATTTTTCGATGATTACAAAAATTACATATGCATAATGAAGACGAATGAAACAACAAGGGATTAATATGACACTTGGTTTTCTACATCTGGATGAATTAAATGCCTAGAAGATTTCCATGAAGATAAGCATTTGAAAAGTCAAAGCAATATCAAAGATTTTAAGGATAGGTTTTAATAGTTTTTAATTAGCTTCATAATACAACAATAAGTTTGCTGCCTATGTATGCTAGTTTCTTGTAATACCATCTATATAAAGTGTATTAGAGGCGTCTTTTTTTTCCTTTTTTTTGTTTTTTTTTCATTTTTTTTTTTTTTTTTTCCTTTCCGTTTAGATATGCCATCATAGGTAGATCTCTCAATAAGAGCTCTAATAGTTAGCTTATTAGTAGTTAGCTTATTAGTTAGTTTATTAGTATGAATAAGAAAACCTTGTGATAACATTGATGTTCTTATTTGTTATTCCGATGTGATTCATGTCATTTAATGTTATTATATCCTAGATGGGCAAAACGATATATGAAGCCTACAATCAGGTTTCCACATGCACTAAATAAACAAACCAATGTTCTAATCAGATTAATAATGGTTAATACAGTTTTCTAATATAAGGTTTGACCGCTCTTTCATCTTTTGCTAATTAGCTTGCATGGGTTAAAGTGCCTTGAACTGTTATAGATACCAAGCAAACCGTGCCAGTCTCTCAGGCTGAAAACCCCCCTGTTCCTGTTAGAATTAGGATTTAGACTGACATAGGTTTAACATATGTTCAGAATAGAATAGAATTAACATAGATTAGATAACCAAGATATTAATTAAATTGATAGATTTAACCTCGCTTCAAGTGTTCGACACCCTACTTACCACGAAACTACTACCGATCGGGTACACTGCCCCGTTAAAGTGTTGTTTTTGGTTTAGTTGGCAAAATATAAATTTAAAACATAAATCATCTTAAATATACCATACAACGAGAGCACATCAAAAACAAAGATGTTAAAATTTTCTCAAACTGAAGTTTAATGCCACGTTTGTTAAAATCTTACAAAGTAAATGGCTATGTATGAATCAAATTAGAGAGCTTAATTAACTATATCATAAAATGATGCCTGCTACTACTGTACGGAAGATATAAACTATGAAAAGAGTGACTGGTCAAATCTATGAGTTTGAGACTAAGAGATTTAACATTCAGAGCTCTACTTCAAAAGCCTTGATTTTTAACACTTGTACTCAAGACAGTGACTTAGATGTTGAAGAAGACACCAGGAGCAACAGTGAATTCTTAGCTGACTTGAATGTTGAGTTTCATAAAAAATCTCTCTTAGCAAATCAGAAAAGATTATATAAAATATCTAGAAGTGTTGTTTCAGCCAGAAACTAATGAAAAATACATGAAACTTGTTTTGCTTGTAGGAAACAAGGACATTTGAAAAATATTGTGCTTCAAACAAAACTTCCTCACGATTTTATCCTTCATCAAACAAACTTACAACAAGCCTAAATTTCACCTAAATTTATCTTTATTACAACAGCACAATCAAAATGCTAACAATAATCAAAAAGACTACAAGGGCAAATTTAAAGCTCTCAAAGCTGAGTTAGCCATTCTTACTAAAAAGATTGATGATGTGTCTAAGAATAAGAGTAAAAAGGGGTTGGTAGCTGAGTCATTTGACTGGGATTAAGAATCTCTATCCTTTGAGGATGAAGATGTTACCATGGTTAAAGTTCTCATGGCTATCGCTAAGGATGAGCCAGCTGTGGGAAAGGTTGATGTTAGGTCTGGTCAGTGGGTGGAATTTACCATGAAAAGGTATAAAGACTTCTTTCAATGACTGATGGTGATGAAAAGAAACATGTTTTAAATTATACAAATGTAGACCTCCACTATGTGGAAGATCAGAGGAAAAACTTACTCAGCAAATTCAATCTTTTAAACAAGAGTTGTCCTCATGTAAATCTAAACTTATTGACCTTAAGAATACTAAAGCCCATAAAATTTCCCTTCAAAATGAGATTACCAGATTAAATTTGGATAACGAATCTCTGAAGGATGAAGTCTCTGACCTAAAAAAGGTCATTGAGAAATGGACTTCTAGTAAAGTCACCTTAGATCAGCTGCTCACTGAACAAGTGCTAGGTAATATTGTATGTGCTCTAAGGGGAAGAGGTAAAAGGATGGAAACAATTTCCTCAAAGGAAATTGTATTCTCTAAAGGAGAAAACTCTTCCTCTGAGATTGTTCCTGAAGTCACCTCTGACACTAAGTCTGAGTATGATAATCAAGAACCTCCACCTCCTCTTCTTAAATTTACAAGGGATGAGCCCATTGGTACGTCAAATGATGTCACACCACTAGCTGATCTGGTTCAGACCTCCAAAGTCTTTGATAAGATTAAACAGGTCACTGAAAAGGAATCATTAGTCAATCCAACTAAGAAAAAGACTCAGACCATGTCACCTTCTGTCCCTGACCCAAGTCCTGATAAGAAAGCTGACTCATCCACTGAGTAGCTTCTTCTTACCTTAATGCAAGAGGTAAAAGGACTTAAAGAAGAGTTTTAAGTCAATTAAAGGCAAATAAAAGACTAGATTTGGACCTTGTAAATACTATGGTTTCAAAAATCACCTTTTAGAGGACTGTTAAAATCAACCTAAGTGTTCTACTTACCAATATACTAACCACCTGACCAAAGAACACCCTGAACAAGTTGTTGTGAAGAAGACCCTGTCTAAGCTCAAAGCTCTTTATCGCGACTTACTTTTATAGGAGGCCTCTTAAGATCCCACACCTTTCATACCTTGAAAGTATTGTGGGTTCAATGACCATCACTCTGATGAGTGTAAGTACTACCCTGGTTGTGACATCTATGGTAGCTATAACACCCTGTGTTTTCAAGTCATTGACGACGTCGATAAATCCACAATGTACCTTTTGTATTGTACGCGTTTGCTTTAAATCGTAAATGTTAAGCTAAATCGTGTAAGCTAAAAATTAGCGTTCAATGTAAACGGGCATCAAACAATTAAGTGTTTACATCAATCAAGTATTAAATAATTATTTTGAGAATAATTATGGTCTTTGTTCATTTTATTTTTATCGGATACGTAAAGTGTATACGTTTCGCGATAAATTGCGTTTAGGCATTCCCGGAACCACCAAAACTTTTCTGCGCTTCAACAAATACCCACATTTATACCCAATACATAAAAAGTTACAAAAATATATCATATATAACATATATATGCCGAAATTAGTGCAATGTATACAAGGTTATATAAGAAAAATCTTACCACTTGGTCAATGTACATCACATATGCATTAAACACAACCATACTTTGTTACTTTGACTCAAGACAAGAAAGCATGAACCCTTGAAACCCTCTTGATGTTTGTTGAATACTATACTTACCTTTTTGACCATTGAACCATATAAGGCAAGTACCTAAGTAAGAGATAACACATACAAGTAACACTTAGCCAAAATTCAACAAAAACCACTCCCTTTGGCTCTCTACTAGGCCACGGCTCAAACAACCCTTTGTAACAAATCCATACCAAATTTTCTACAACCTATACACATCTATACACATTCATCCTAAGATATTCTAAGGTGTTTCCAAGCATTGGATACTTCATTTTTTCCAAGTATTATCAAGAAAAGTAAAACTAGGGTTTTGGGCTAGGGTTTTCTTGTGCAAGATTTGGATTTCTATCTAACTAGGTTCTTTAGATTACTATGTTGATATCATCATACTGCATAAGGTCTATAGAACCCTTTATGTTCTTATGAGTTTACATTTCTATGCTTATGTTATTCTATTTTAGTTGAATCACATTTAATGATTTTCTAACATGTAAATGGAATTTGTACTTGGCAATGAGTCATTGTTGTAAATTATATAAAGTTGTGATGTCTTTACTAATTTCATGTTATATGGATGAGAAATTATTTGTACCATGTTTTGTTTGTGGTAAAAAATTGACTTAACTACATCATTTGGGTTTTAATAGTTCGTAATATGTTTCAAGTGAAAGAAATACAACTGAAATGTTAAGGTTAATTATGGTCCATATAGTAATGTTATTGATCATTAAAATAAGGATATATCAAGATGCGAAGATTGTTTATACTTATGGTTTTTATGTTAAAAAGAGTCATATGTAAACTTGTGATACTGGTAAGTATGAAAGTTATGTTTTATAAGTAATATTAAAGACTTATAAAACTTGGACACATGAGGACTTTGATGGAACTATGGACATAAATATATATATGATATTATGACTATATTAAGTTGTAAGACTTGTTGGTAAAAAAGTATAAAGTAGGTTAAAATATAAAAAAAACAAAGGCCAAATAATGGACTTAGGAATGTCATGCAAACATTCTGTCTAAAAGTGTATAAAATTATACTTGTTTTATATTTTTATAAGATAATACATTTCACAATGATTCCGAAAAGGTAAGAAACTTGTCAAACGGATTAATAACGAAAAAGTTAAGTTAAAAACGAGTTATACGTTAATTAAACGGATTTTATAAAATAACTTTTATAAAACTTATATCAAACAGCTAGTTTAGTATTTTTAACAAATAATACATATTTTTAGGATTCTAAAATGATAAGAATCATGATTTTTCGATTTATAACGAATAAGTTATGAATTTTGCGGGTTTTCGGTAATTAAAAGTTTATAAAAATAATTTTATAAACTATGAACAGTAAAACACTATTCATGACAGAAAGTTATATTTTTATAAACTTTATAAATTGATAGTATTTTCAATAACGAGAACGTCCTCGAAAGAATCACTAAAAACGGAGCTATAACGAAATAGAAACGCATTTACGGGTTTTAAGACTGATAAAAACTATATAAGTGAAACTCATGTCTGGTTTCTAATGACAGTTAAAAGTTATGTTCATCAGAGGACCAAAATTATAAAAATTGTAATTATCGATAACCCATCTTAATCGAAAATATGGGCATAAGGAAACCGTTAAAATCGGGCTTTAAAACGCGAAGTTTTGCTAGTTTTTACTAAAACCGGTATTATTATAAACGTTTTAACTTTTAAAACACAAGTTTACCAAAACCATTAGGGCTGTATATTGAACTATATCGATTTATATGTGGTTATCAAAAGTACTATATTACTAGGGAGTTTCAATAATGAGGCAACTTCGGGTGGCGTATTCGTGAGTTGCTGGATTACGATTTTTTTAAAGTGTCCTAGCTCCTCATAGTTAATACATGACTCTTAATTATGATAGCCCATACTTGGAATAGTATGATGTAACTAACATTAGACTGTTATGATGTTAGTAATTGATGTTACATGATATCTTATACGACCTTAAATTAAATAGGTTGCATCTGACGATTTGCGTGACGCATTATCTGTGATATTTGGATTATCAGAACTCAAGGTGAGTTCATAGCCCCACATTTTTACGATTTCAATGATTTATAACTATGGGGTGGAAACATGCTTTGTTTTATAAATTGGACGCAAGTGGATATTTTATATTGATTACATGATTGCCTAAGTAGCAATACCCAAGTTTGAGCCCTTTTGTATTCATTGAATGTCCAATTGCATATATGTAGTAATTGTTAATTACATTATGTGAGCACGAATGTTATGAATAGATCTATTTGGGAAACGATCCTCCCGTTCGGGTGACTAGCTATCACCGGGAACGAACGTATAGCATGTCGATTTGGGGATGTTTTTAGGGTTGAACCATCTAAATCGGGCAGAAATTGCAATATATATTATTATTGCAAGAAAGATCGTCGAGCTTCAGTGTCATGAGCTTAGGAAAATGTAATCTGGTTTTGTGATGTCTGCATGTGTTGCATTATTCTCGGGAAAAGTCTTAGCGTCCTGACATATTATGATTATATACCTATGAACTTCACCAACTATTATTGTTGACGTTTTAAAGGGACCCAAAAATAAAAAATGTTTTTCTGGAGATTTGTAAGCATAAGGTGCCAAGGATTACATTGGTTAATTTTGTTTTGGATTTTTGGAAAGTCATGCTAAAGATATGGTCGTATTGTTTTGGGAAATCATGTGTTGTTTTTGTGAACCCGATCTTTGTAATAATAATAAGGAAACAAGTTAAAGCTTCGGGCTATTTGTATCAAATATTTGTTAAATCCAAATGTATCAGTTTTAAAACGACTTTTTGGTCGTTCTATATATATCTTGTGTTATTGATCTATGAAGTAACACGCCCCGGACCCTTATTCCGCTGCGACCCAATTTGGGGGTGTTACAGATTGGTATCAAGAGCCAAGGTTATAGAGAACCAAGGTTTATGTTTTTGCTGGTCTATAACGTTTTAAAACATTGTTATTAATACTAAGGGGGTTTTTACGGGACACTAGTTGTTGCATTAGTTAGTTTGGACTAAAGATTGCATTCATAATTGATTTACGTTGGTTATCTATATTATTACGTATATTACAATAAGAGCCTTATATAATATACTCACATAAGTTATTTCTGCTAGTCACAGTAGTCATGTCAGCTGATTCCGTTGTTACCTATACTTCTGTTCACTCCGAGGCACGATCTTGGAGTATTCCATCTGAGGATCCTTACGAGGAGGTTGCCCAACAGCTACTGGAGCATGCACCACGTTCTCCAGAGTATGTACCTGATCCCATGGAGCTGGAGGATCATGTACCAGTGTACATTCCGGAGCCTGAGCATCCTGAGGACTTAGTGCCAGCTGAGGATGAGGCACCTACATCTCTACTACCATCATCCACCTATCATTCACTACTCCCATCAGGGACCCCACCATTATTACCTATCCCTCTACCTGCACCATCTACTAGTCGTAGAGCTGATATTCGTCACTACACCCATCATGGACCCACCGTTTTTACCTATACCACTACTGCACATCCACTACCGGCGGACTTATTTCCCAGGGCTGACACACCCGCCTCGAAGGAGACTACTACTTACTACCCCAGACCTGGGAGTGAGATGGAGAGATTATCTGCCGGCTGCTTGCTGCGAGACAGCCAGGACCCACTATGGCCCATAGAGTCGATCATAGTCATGTAGACACTATGGAGACAGGCTTCGAGATACAGAGACAGAGAGGATGATACCGCCTTAGAGATGGTCAACTGAGGTCAGTTATTGGTAGAATTTTCCATAGCATTTTAAATGACTTTTTGTGTCGTTCTTATATATCTTGTGCTATTGATCTTGAAGTAACACGCCCCAGACCCTTATTCAGCTGCGACCCAATTTGGGGGTGTTACAGATTGGTTTCAGAGCCGTCAGGATTTGGCTAGATCTGAGGCTTACAGCAGGACCTTAGAGGCACGGATTACATTGTTAGAGACTGAGGCGCGTCGCCACGAGTGGCAGCGTCAGACTGCAGATGATCTTGCTGTTCAGCATATCATGCGTACCCAGGCCTTGGAGGCTGGAGCATGCGTTGACACATTGGAGGACACTGGTAGCAGTTCCTAGACTTTGGTTATGATTGTAGCTACTATATAGTCTGTTAAGTTTTATGGGTTATTTCCAGCTAGCAGATGGTATAGATCTTTTAATTTGATTAGCTACCCTGTATAGATCTTTTATTTCTGATTAGCTATCCTGTATAGCCTACTAAGTATTACGGGTAACTCCCGGCTAGTAGGGCTTGATAAGTGTAAAATACACATATCCGTTTGTACCTAAAAAAGACCCAATTAAACCCAAAACAGACCAAAAATGGCAAAA
>BQNB010123173.1:0-10721 GCA_026074375.1 Tanacetum coccineum
ACCAATCTCTTTTAACCGGCGGAGAAGCCTCACAATGTTGCTTACACCTTTTAATGGTACAAAGCTAAATAACGGATTCTAACAAAGGTAGAATCAACCCGAATGCAATCATGCTACTTTTAAAAGAATGATGGATAATGCTACAACTACTAAATGAAGTACAAGATACATAAATGTGATCTTGACAATGTGATGGAGATGCGAAGCAAGGTTCTTAGAACTTGATTGATGCGTATTTTATTTTAAAATATATTTTATTTAAGTTTTAAATTTATAAAACTCGATTCACCTAACAAAAGCACTAACGGACAGATAACCTGATTGTGAGTAGTGTAGAGATGGTAAATCCGAGGTTATCCCAAGAGCTAAGTGTCAGTTAGTTTTAATTTGAAGTGTCACGTTTTTAAAGTGGTTTGAGATTGATTTTGAGATTAACAAGAAAGTAAAGTGCAAAAAGTTAAAGTGATAGAAGTAATCAGGGAGAGAAGCGTGCTAGTCTAGCCATTTCATTACTACCGTTATAACTACATTTTCCTGTGCAATGTTATACTATGGTTTCATTAGCGGTTTCTAAAGTCGACAGACCTGAATAGATATCTTTAGTCTGCCCTATAATTCCTGCGATCCCGAATCCCCTGAAAGTCACGAAGGTAGGGCAACCAGGTCATAGTGATTAATCCCAACTATCCCAAGAACTAGTCTAATAACCTATACAGATTATTAACCCTCTCTGAAAGAGTTCCTGTGCTTTTTAAGTATATTAAGTGATAGAGGCGGTAACAGGGTTAGTTCCTACACTAGGGTTAGAATGATCATCCTTCCCTAGTACCCTGCTAATCCCATGTTCAAGTGGTAATCTAATAACAGGATTAACATGATCTAAACCACCCGCAATACTACCAAAACCCAGGGTTACACGATAGTCAAAAGGATATCCAACGAAACCATGATCTAACAGGAAACAAATATTATAACGATAGTAAATTCATGACTAGGCCAGCACTTGAAGTGCTTAGCCGCTCATGGCAACAACAAAGCAAGAATTAATAAAGATAATCATGGATGGAAAACTCATAATTCTTACAGAAGTTGTTTATGAACGATTAAATACAAAAGTAAGTTTAAGTGTGATCTCCCTTGGACTTCTTGTGGAATTCTTCGAGCTATGGAGGCCTTGATCACCCCTTAGATCTGTGGTGGAATGGTTGATATCGAATTGTCTGAATGAGGCCTCTATTTATAGATTTCGAATAGTTTATGGCGTAACCTTTTTGGGGTTTACACCGTAAACTGCTGACGCGTACTTTCCTTCTTCTAGGCTTAAAGGATGTTACGGCGTAATCAAGTGTACACGTTATGCCGTAATGCTGACTAGAATGACTCAGCCTTTCATAATAATAATGTTACAGAGTAAACTTTGCATGCGGTTACGCCGTAATGTTGCTGGATGACATGTCTTGCCTTGATTAGGGTACGACAAGACAACCTAAGTGGTATGCTTATCTCTACAAACCTACCAACAACGACCTCAAAACTTCTTCAAACTCCAAAAACAAGAATGTGGATACTTCTCCATGGTACAAGAATGATAGTCAGACTGGGCGGTTTGAGAATTAGAGGATAGTGACTGTTGCTGGAGCTAAGGAGACTATAGGCAGTCATGTAGTGCAGCAGACCGGGATACAGTGTTTCAGTTGCAAGGAATTTGGTCATTTTGCTAAGGAAACTAAAAAGGGTAAAAGACTACACTTATCACAAGGAAAAGATGTTGTTGTGCAAGAAAGGTGTTCCATTACAAGCAGAGCAAGCTGATTGGCTAGAGGACACGGATGAAGAGATCGATGAACAAGAATTGGAAGCACATTACAGCTATATGGCAAATATTCAGGAGGTTCCTACTGCAGACTCAGGAACTGATACTGAGCCATTGGAAAAGGTATAATACGATGCTGAATATAATGTGTTTGCCAATGCGAGACAGCATTCTGAGCAACCTGAATCCATTAATAACACATGTCTAGTGGAAAAGGTTGATAGTAATGTCATTCCTGATTCACCAGATATGTGTAATGATGATATTCAGACTTCAGATAGAATAAGTCTTGATTCAAAGAATTCATTGGTGGAGCCTTTGGATCTCTTTGATAACTTTGATACACTGGAGTTGGCTTCTTTGAAAGTTGTATCGATAAATCTTCTTTTCTGCTTTCCCAAACAATATCACTTTTCTAGATAATTATGCATTTGATCTAAATGGTATTGATGTTCATCTCTAGAATTACATCTTGCTCTCAACATCTCATTCACAGCTTTCTGTAGTTGAGCTTCATCAACTTCCCCTGATATTTCTTCTAATAGTTCTGGTGATACTTCTTCAAAAGGAACTTCATCATCATCTATACCAAAACCATCCATCCAGGCATTAAATTCATCCAACTGTTCTTGTGTGCCTGAGCCTAAAGGATTTGGTTCATCCATAACTTGTTTAGATGATGATTCCCCCATTGTATATGTTTCATGATCAGACGTCTTCTTTCTCTTCACACTGCTCTCCCCCTCGGGAAGAGTATCATCATCATGATGTTCTTCATGATCTCTAGTGCAAACATCAGCTAATCGACAGGGTGCAACAGAGGGTAGGGGTGAGCATGGTGCGGATCGGTGCGGATTCTGGCAAAAACCACACCGCATCCGCAATTGCGGTTTTTAAAAAGTGAGAATCCGTTAACCGTGCGATTTTTGCGGTTTTGGTTTTGCGGTTTTTTTGGGTTTTGAGGGTTTTAACCGCACCGCACCATCACTTATAATTTAAAATAGATCAATGGTGGGTTTTTTGCGGTTTTTGCGGTTATTGGCTTACAATGTTGGTTTTTTCGGTTATAACAATGCATATATTTAATGTAAAACATACACATCACCTTAGAAATTATTATGATAATAAGCACTAGAACCTTATAAACACACAAAAAAATAATCAATGTAACTTTTTCGCTTTTAAATAATCAATGTTCTGTGCGGTGCGTTTTTGTGATGCAGGTTTTACGGTTAAAACCACAACCGCACCGCATTAGCGTTTTTTATTTTTTTTTTAAACTGTTCCACCATTATTGCAATGGTGCGGTTTGCGTGGTGCGGTTGTTTTGCGGTTTTTGCGGTTTGCGGTGCGGTTTATGCTCACCCCTAACAGAGGGCGGGTTTCTCAAACTTGATCCTCAGTGACCGTGATGACATCAAATAACGTCTAATTATTAGCATCATTTATCCCGTCTATACTGCTCGTTTCATATTATTTTATATAATATTTGATACTTAATTGCTTACCTTTATGAATCTCAGTTATGATCGAGCAATTGGTGAAAGATAAAGAAAAGAACGTGTTTTGGAGCATAAACGAAGAAGTTCAAGAAAGTCTACTGAATCTGACATCAATACGCTGTATCATTCTAGACAAATACGCCGTATCCTAAGATTTAGACGAATTCAAGACCATTTCCTAACTTTGAAGAATACACCGTATCCACATCAGCAGATACACCGTATATGAAACTTTGGTCAACTTTCAGAACAAGCATGTTTACCCTCGATACGCGGTATCCAGATGCATCAATACGCCGTATTGGAAGGCGGTTAAGGATTATTCTAGAATATATAATACCCCAGATACGCCATATTGGACCTCACCAATACACCGTATCGACCAGATTTACGAACCTATAAATAGAAAACCTAGCATTCGGTTTTCAAGGAGCAAAACCACCAAGTACGATTCTAAGACGATTTTAGAAGACAAGAAGGTCATGCAAGTGCATTCATTCCATAGGAAAACTCTTATAATCATTATACTCTGCAATAATTGTTCGGTTAGCATATCGTTTTCTTTATGAACCCTACTTTAATCGTTTTGAATATGATATTGTGCATTTTTACAAAGATTATGGGCTAATACCTATAGGTATTAGCCAAGTTTATGATAATTTTATGTTTTGATTTGTTTATATTGATTGTTTACTCTTTCGTTGCATGTTGATTATGTTTATTACTCCATGTCCGTTTATGTGCTTGATTATGTTTTCATCTATCATTCAATTGGATCTAGGATTATAAATAAAGCGCTGTAACTTAATCGTTATTTGGGCTATAGGCTAATTCCGGGATAGATACTACAAATAGCTTATCTATATAACTAGATCACTAGGACTACAAATAAAATCATGTTTATACTTTTGGTTAACTGAATGATAGACTAAGGTATCTTAGGACTATAAATAATGTTCTGTTTCCTTTGGTAGTTAAGTGGATTTTAGACTACTAGTATATAGATAACCATTAGACCATAAGTTGGTAAAGCTTCGATGAGCTAGGTTTCAATATTTTCGCCTAGATATATTATAATCGACGGTGTAAACTTTATGCGGGTTTGTTTGATGTGACAGGATAAACCATTAACTAAACATAGAGTTAAGGAAAGTATCACCTAGACTTTAGAAGAAAATACTACAAACCAACAAAGTTATACCTCATTTGCACACATAGACAATTCATACATCTTATTTAAATAAACTTGGTTAATACATTTTCCTTACATAAGTGCTTGACCTCTTCTTTATCATTTGTTTATCTGCTTGCGTGTGTTATTTGTCTCATTTATCGCTTTATTAGTTTAGATTAAACCAAAACTCGTGCCAGTCTCTCAGGTTGAACCCCCTATTTGCGTTAGTTTAGGTTTAATTAGGATTAATTAGGTTTAACTTAGATAATTAGAATACTAGTAAATTAAGTATTAATGCTCACTCTTAGTGATCGATACCCTACTTACCAACAAACCTAAAATCGATCACGTATACTACCCGTTAGTGTTAGTTAATAGGTAAAGTCGGCAAAATATAAATAGTAAAACTTGATAATATAATTGCCTATACTAAACGACACATCAAGTTTTTGGTGTCGTTGTCGGGGAGTGAAGTTTTTTTAATAATTATTGATGAGATGTCATTTTATACACTTTTTCGGAGTCGTTTAACCCCCTAAATCGTGCATTTATGCCCAAAATAGGTACTTAATCGTTTCTTTTCAGGTATTTCTCATTTGAAAGAATTACACGTGACTTAGGCTCATTTGAAGAAGAAACAGACAAGACTACAGACCTACACCAACATTGATCAAGAATTTCTCTACAGTGGCTGGAGACGGTGTCACAGTTATAACGTGACGCCGTCACCATGAAGATCAAGACGGTGTCACATGATTCCACGAAATAAAGAAAAAGCGACGAGAGGACAGCGAAAATAACAGAAGTTAGTCAACTGTAATCACGACGAGATGAATGAGAAGAAAGTACAAAAACAGAAAGCACGGGAATTGTAAAAGGACAAAAACAAAAACAAAGAGATCATCGAATAAGTTAGAACGGCGTCAGGAGGCATACACCCAACCATTATTCTAGAATATTCTTCTTTCATGACGCGTCACAAATTAAAATGCGACGCCGTCACAATGTTTTTCCTATATATACAAACCCGAATTTAGGGTTTTGAGTGTGTAACTTTAGAATAAAAAAAAGGTACGAACCCTAGTTCGTTTAGCACCTGTAGGAGATAACTTTAGGGCCTAAAAACCCTATTGTACCTCCTCCAATTTATATTTTAATCAAGTAAGGTTTACTTAATCATCCAATATGTCTATGTGTTGTTTGATTTATTGTTCTTGCTTTATCTTTAACATGCTTGGCTAAACCTCCTATTGTGTTTATTTATGATTGTATGAAACCTAGAATGTTGAACTAGTGGAGTTTGCTTCTTGTAATGGATGTGCACATTAGGTCTTAGAAAACCAGCTTTTGTCTGTATCGCTGTTGATATGTCTAGGAAAACGTGATTGTGTAGAAAGGATATCATCTGGTAATAGTCTTCATACTACCATGCCCCCTAATATGGTTGATCCACTCTTAATATATTTCACATGCACTTAGTGTACTCTTAGGGGCCGTGTAATAGTCTTCATACAATCTTGCATGTGTGTTGCTCTAGCGGCATACTAAGTAGACGGCGGGTTCGAGTAATTCGTTCATGCGTTAAGGACATAGTTACACAATCATCACATGTGACAAGGCAACAACACTAGGAGAAGCAATCTAGGGAGTAATACATGATTAAATAAACACAGTCTTTTATCTTATTGTTATCACCGGTAGCTTAGTTTATATTTAGTTTAAACAGCTAAAACTAAACCTCTCTCCAATTATATGATTTACTTGCTTTCCATAAAATATAAAAATACAAAAATAATCTTCTCTAACCCTTAGAATTTTGTTAGACCATGATCAAGCCTTCCCAACCTATTCCTCGAGTAAACGATAAACAACCCCGAGTCTTGCCTATACTACACTACAATGATTAGGTGCACTGCCTAGGGAGTTGTAAAACTTCTCGTGTAGAAGTCCTACGATGACTGCACATCAAGTTTTTGGCGCCGCCGCCTGGGGAATAGTTAGGTATTAATCATGGTTTAGCATGGGATGGCGGTTGTGCTACTGTGCTTGAATCCTTTTAAGTAAGATTTAATTCCCGTAATTAGCTTTCTTGTAGTCTATCTTTTCTATGTGACCTTTGTTTTGTAAATCACTCTTTCGTTCACTATCATGATGTATGAAAGACCATCAACCAACCCTTTTCAAAACCTACCACGAAACACAACCTTCCCATTCTAAAATAATATCTTGATGTTCCAACAACATCAAGATGAATCTCTCTACGATGCATGGACTCGTTTCAAAAACTTAATCCAAAGAGTCCCTCATCGTGGCCTCGATTTATGGTCCTTGGCTCAAATATTTTGTGATCATGTCAATAGATATACCCAATAAACATTGACCATGCAGTAGGTGGGAACCTTAGGGTATTAAGTGCTGAAGAAGCATGGGAAACCATTAAGGATTGTGCCCAATGCGATAAACAGTGGAAAAACCCAACTAGCACTATTCCTGACCAAACAATAGCAAATTTGAAGACTCAATTAGTTTGAGAATGAAGTTGTTAGAGTTATGATACCTAAGTGGTAGCCATGGTTAATGATACTTATAAGATCTAAATACATAGAGGATAAGGGGGAAATCAAGCCCAAAGTACCTCACAAGTCCTATCGTCGTTTGATGGTATACACACCAGCCCATGACTAACCCAAGATGTAAAGAAACCATAGGAACCCCGATAGAATAGAACCTTTGAACAAACAAAACTAGAGGAAGTTGGCTTTAAATGTAAACACAACACTCCTCTTAGTTCTAGGGAAGTTACTAGTTTTGATGGACCGAAGCCTTAACCTTTACTCAATAGTCCATCCTTAGATGTAAGTCTAGGAGACGTAATAGGACCCGAACCACCCATCAAACCATATAGTCCAGAGTTCTAGGATGAAGGTAGTAGATTATTTAACAACTCAAACACCACCTTCATCTCTTGTGGCGTCTTTCCACCTTAGGGATTTGTATTGCTATTATCGCCCATGCATCGATGAGCCTAAGAAACATTATAGATTTAAACCAGGTTTATTAGGACATAGTGGATCCTTTGGTGTTGATTTTTCAAAATTGTGGATGATAAAAGATGAATGGAAATTAGAATCTAAGGAAGTTTCTTTTCTAGGAAGAGGACTTAATTCACCCATTAGGCCAAAAGAAGTAGAGAAAGTTAGGATTAAAGAAACACACCAATTGGAGCATAAAATTATGTGGAAAACTAGAAGGGGGGTTGAATAGTTTACCGCTTTTTATTAAAGGTTGTTAAATTTTGGTTTGTAAAATTATAGGATTCGACTTTTATGTGAATTCAAACACTTCACAATATGAACAATAGACTTATCTAAACAATCAATAAAATGATATGAGAAAGTGAATGTAAAGACAAGAGATAAAGAGTAGAACACTCAAACCCACACGCAAGGAAATTATATAGTGGTTTGGTAATGAAGCACCACTCGCCCTACTCCACTCCCCGGGCACCACACTCGAGAGTTTTCTTCACTATTCAACAAACTCCCTTAATGACGGAGAAAACCCGTACACAACGTTGCCTTACACCGATATAACGACACAAAGCTAAATGTCAAGTTCCTATCTTAGCCTAGAACTAATCTATTCACAACACACCTTTCACGAACTTGTACAAACTTCACACTTCCACGACTTCTTCATAACTTAACTTTACCACTCTACTTATATCACAACTATCTAACCCTACTTGGTAAGATCATCACTAATTAACTATACTTACAAAGATCCCCAAGATCTAGCTACTACACACAAAATATCAAATATACAATGATTACAAATATGTGATATGGTTGCACAAATTGCAAATACACACTTGGAGGTGTAGTACAACTTCACTTGATGATGAAAGTATTCTTCTCTTGCACTTGAGGAATTAAGCTTGGATCACTTGAAAAATAAACTTAATGATTAAATGATCAAAGGATTTTAGAGAGGATATGTGGGCTGTTTTTAGCAGAAAGAATAAGTGCAAAAGGTGAGAAAATTGTGGGGAAAAGTCCAGTATTTATAGGACAAACTGGGGGAGCGTCTACCTAGGGGTTGTCCCCTTAAATAGGTGGGCGGTCCCCTTAATTTTAAGGGCCGCGTGTATTTACTGGGCCGCCCAAGACTAGCTTCCCCTGGGGGGTTTTGTTCTTTTGTGTAGGGATTTTCTGGAACTTTTCTAGCCGTTTTAGGTCCGAAAATTTGAATTTCAAAATGTTTATTTTGAATAAAACATTTCTTTTAATTGTAGAAAATGTTTTGTAATGTTTTAAAAATGTTTACAACATTTTATAAAAGTGTGAGGTTGAATAAAAATTTCATTTGATCATAAAATGCATTAAGCATTTATTTATTCATACCTTTAAGTGATGTATTTGTTGAAATGAGAATTTACTACTAATTACTTGTTTACGTTTAATTTCACGTTGAACGTTTTTATATTTTGTGATTATCAAAACGTAAAGATGTGAAAAAATATTAGTAATGTTTTTTAGGCATTATATTTTATTAACAATCTCCCCCTTTTTGATGATTACAAAATTTAAACTCATTAAATGTAAAATTATTTTTAAACAAGTATTTAGTGAGTTTCATGTCATTTCTCCCCCCTTTTTATAGAATCAAAAAAGACATCGTCGAGAATTGCTAGTTAAATCGACGAAATAAATGCTCCCCCTTGATGTGTGCTCCCCCTCGTTCGAGGGCACCAAGGAATCGAACTATAGTTTCTTGGCTACAAAAATGAGTTATAACAATACAAATATTTCTAACATGTAGCAAGAAGGAAAAATATGGCATACTAGTAATGCAACCAACAATAATCATCAATTGAAGTAAAATAGTGTGCGAATTACACTCAAGCATACATAAGGAAAATAACATGCTAACATTCATGAAAATTTTAAACTACAAAGAGTCTTATAACTAGTAAAGCTCTGTAGGAATTACTTGCAAAATGGTGGATGGACAATTATTTTAAGAAACTAAACATAGAGTATGTTTAGTTTGGTGAAGATGGTGGAGGTGGTGGGATGATAGTTGTTGGTGGTTGTGAGAGCATATGTTCAATATATGAATACATATATTGTAGTGCATCTCTTAATCTAAATATAAGAGTACGATTGTGAATGCAACACAAGCATGAATCTCCATGTGCCTCAAGAAGGTTCTAAGGAATGGGATGACCAAAGATAGGTGGTGAAGAAATTCTTAGAGGAGGAGATGTTGGTGAGTTCAAGTAACCATTGGGTGAAAGTGATGTTGATGAGATTGGTGATTTGGGTATGTAGTCAATTGAGGATAAGGAAGTATCTTTGGTTGATGGTGTTTTGGAGGGTGCATTAGGAGCACTAGGTGATGATAGTTGAAGTATGGGTGATGGAGTTTTTGTGTCATCATGGGTTAAATCCACAAACAATTGTTTTGGTGGAATGATGTTGATTTTTAGTTTCTTGGAGGCTTTAGAAATGGAGGCTTTGGTGGATGCCATGGATGTTGATAATGGTTGATGAATGATGAAGAAGATGGTGTGTTAGAGATGATCATTTGGAGGGAATTTATAGGAAGGAAATGGTTTGAAAATGGAATGAGTTTGAACTAGTTTAAATTATTTCAAATTGTGTTCGAGCATTCTGGGCAAAGATAGCCGAGACTAGGTAAAAGAGGGTCAAAAATAAAAAAAATACGGTTTTACCCGTGAAAGACTAGGGCGGTCCCCTTAAAATTAAGGGGGCCGCCCGTGTTGAATTAAGGGGGCCGCCCTCTGTCGGTTACATTTTTCACAGAAAAACAATTTTTCTTAGATTTTTATGAGATTATTTCTATTTTGGTGGTTTATTTGCAGCAAGCCCTATTGAGTTTTATGAGCATATTTAATCATATAACATGTAATAAACACATTAAATTATGAAACCAAAGTGGCACAACTAGTTGATTTAATAAAACAACCAAATGTTTAAGTCATCATAGCAAATAAGTACCTAAAAATAAACAACACATAAGTCTTTTCGAATACATTGGATGATCACCACACAAGTTGTTAATAACATACACATAATGAAATTAAAAATTGTCTTAAACTACACTTAGCCATCTAGCTCACTTCAATCCTATGTATAACACCCTGTGTTTTCAAGTCATTGACGACATCAATAAATTCACAATGTACCTTTTTGAATTGTACGTGTTT
>BQNB010123174.1:0-20147 GCA_026074375.1 Tanacetum coccineum
GTTATCATCCGTGTGGAAACTTCTATCGTGGTATTTTTTTAACCTATGTCCGTTGACTTTAAAGGTTGAACCATTATTGTTGACGATTTCAACTGCTCCATAAGGATACATGGTTTTAACTGTAAAAGGACCAGTCCATTTTGACTTGAGTTTACATAGATGTAACTTTAAACGAGAGTTAAACAATAAGACTTTGTCTCCATTTTAAAAGTCTTTATCTCCACGGAGTCTAGAGTCATGCAATCTCTTAGTTCTTTCTTTGTAGATTCGAGTATTTTCATAGGCTCCGTATCGTAACTCTATTAATTTGTTAAGCTCCATGAAATGATTTTTTGCAGTTCTCGTGAGATCCATATTGTACTGTTTAAGTGCCCAATATGCCTTATATGTTCAATTTCCACTGGCAGATGACAAGCTTTCCCGTAAACCATCCTAAATGGGGTACATCTTGTTGGTGGCTTATAGGAGGTTTTGAAGGCCCACAATGCATCGTTGAGTTTTTCGGACCAATCTTTTGGGTTATATCCTACCGATCTTTCCAAAATATGTTTGATAGCTCTGTTGGTGACTTCGATTTAGCCATTAGTCTGCGGGTGGTAGGCTATTGATATTCTATGAGTTACTCCGTATCTAAGCAAAGCCTTTTCAAGTTGAGAGTTGCAGAGATGTGTTCCCCTATCACTGACTAAGGCTTTAGGAACCCTGAATCTGGCAAATAACCCTTTTAAGAATTTCACCACTATACGAGCATCGTTTGTAGGTAGAGCATGGGCTTCATCCCATTTAGATACGTAGTCTACGGCAACTAGGATATATTTGTTGCCCCTTGAATCAGGAAATGGTCCCATAAAGTCTAATCCCTAGACGTCAAAGACCTCACATACTTGAATATTGTTCTGAGGCATTTCGTTTCATGATGAAATGTTCCCTAATTTTTAACATGCGACGCACTTCATTACATAGTCTTTAGCATCTCTAAAGATATTGGCCTAATAAAATCCTGCTTCATAAACCTTTCTTCATGTAACTGAAGCACTGTGATGTCCTCCGGTTGGACCAGAATGGCAGTGTTCCAAAATTTCAAGGATTTCACATCCAACGACGCACCTTCTCATTACATTGTTTGGACATAATCTAAATGCGTATGGTTCATCCAGAAAATAATTCTTCACTTGGGAGAAGAACCATTTTTTTCTTTTTCGGTGTCCATTCGGGCAGTACCACTTTTTTGACAATGTAGTTAACATAATCCGCGTACCATGTCTCTTTGTCATTTATCTTGGTTTTCAATATCATCAAATGCTCATCGGGGGAATTTGTCTTCAATTTATTCTTCGGCTAATTCCCCTATATTTAGATTTTTGAGTCTTGATAGGTGATAAGCAGCTAGGTTTTCCGCTCCTTTTTTATCTTTTATCTCGATGTTGAATCCTTGAAGAAGCAGAACCCATCTGATAAGTCGTGGTTTAGCATCTTGTTTGCTGAACAAATACTTTAAAGCAGAATGATCAGTGTACACTATAGTTTTTGATAAAATAAGATAAGCGCGGAATTTGTCAAAGGAGAAGACAACTGCTAGAAGTTCCTTTTCGGTGGTGGTGTAATGTGCTTGGGCATCGTTTAGAGTTTTGCTAGCATAATAGATAGGTTTGAATTTCCCTTCTATTCTTTGTCCTAATACTGCCCCTACTGCAAAATCACTGGCGTCGCACATTAACTCGAAAGGCAAATTTTAATTTGGAGATATTATGATAGGTACGGTGGTCAATCTTTCTTTTAGTTTATTAAATGCCTTTTTAAAATCTTTGGAAAAATCAAACTTAGCATCTTTCATTAAAAGCTTGGTCATTGGTTTGGAAATCATGGAAAAATCTTTTATGAATCTGCGGTAAAACCCAGTGTGCCCCAAGAAACTTCGAACACCCTTTACGTTAGTAGGATAAGGTAATTTGGCAGTTACATCGATTTTAGCTTTGTCAACTTTGATCTCTTTCCTGGATATTTTATGCCCCAAAACAATACCCTCGTTTACCATAAAATGGCATTTTTCCTAGTTTAGCACAAGGTTAGTTTCCTCACATCTGCGAAGCATTTTATCTAAATTATTAAGGCATTGGTCGAAGGAATTATCGAATACCGAGAAATCATCCATAAAAACTTCCATGAAATCTTCTACCATATCATGGAATATTGCCGTCATGCATCTTTGAAAAGTTGCCGGAGCGTTGCATAATCTGAACGGCATCCTTCTGTAGGCAAAAGTCCCGTAAGGATAGGTGAAGGTTGTCTTCTCTTGATCTTCCGGTGCGATTAGGATTTGGAAGAAACCTGAAAATCCATCAAGAAAATAATAATACCCCTTTCCAGATAATCGTTCCAGCATTTGATCGATAAAAGGGAGTGGAAAATGATCTTTTCATGTTGCGTCATTTAATTTACGAAAGTCGATGCACACGCACCATCTTGTTACTGTCCGAGATAGTATCAACTCGTTGTCGTCGTTTAATACTACGGTCATTCCTCCTTTTTTAGGGACAACATGAATGGGGCTTACCCAAGGACTATCTGAGATAGGGTAAATTAGTCCTGAATCAAGTAACCTAATGATCTCGTCTTTAACCACATCTTGGACCTTCGGATTTAAACATCTCTGAGGTTGGATGACAGGCTTGAAGCTTTCTTCCATTAAAATTTTATGAGTGCAAAATGTCGGGCTTATTCCCTTGATGTCCGACATCTTCCAAGCGATTGCTCCCTTTCGTTTTTCAAGCACCTGTAGAAGTGAAGTTTTCTCTTTTCCTGTTAGTTTTGATGAAATAATCACTAGACAAGATTTATCTCCTTTCAAGTAAGCGTACTTTAAGTGAGAAGGAAGGTCTTTGAGTTCTGGTTTCTTTTCATCAATTTCAATTGCAATAGTGGAATAGAGATGCTCGCATAGTGTTTCTTCATGTTTATGTATTTCATGTGGATACGGCGTATTGATATGATTGATACGTCGTATGGGTATCTCAGAGTCACGCCCATGATTTTCAGAATTGGGTTGAATGATGTCATCTTCCAGGTTTTCATTTTCCAGTAGTTCTTGGGCTGCTGATTGTATGACCGTGTCCAAATCGTGAATCCTGTAACATTCATCTTCCTCTGTATTAGGTTTTTTCATTGACTGGTTGATGTTAAAAATCACTTCCACGCTTCCAATCGTGAGTGTTATCTTTTTGTTAAATACATCAATCATGGCTCGGGCGGTTGCTAGAAACGGTCTTCCCAAGATTATCGGGATTCTAGAATCTTCCCGCATATCCAGGATTACGAATTTATCAATCTTTATGAGCACGTCTTTTGCTATTCCTCGCGGATACTGGATGGATCAGTCTGCTAGTTCCAAGCTCATTCTTGTTGGTTTCGGTTCCCCTAAGCCTAGTTTCTCATACATCGTGTAAGGCATTAGGCTTATACTAGCTCCCAAGTCTGCTAAAGCATTATCAATATGTAAATCCCCAATATCGCATCGTATAGTGAAGCTTCCTGGGTCTTTATCTTTAGATGGGAGTTTATTTAACAAGACTACAAAGCCTCTTTCATTCATTGTCACGGTGCATGCTTCCTCTAATCTTGCTTTGTTATTAGTAGACCCTTTAGAAACTTAGCGTACTTCGGCATTTGTGCAAGAGCTTTGGTGAATGGGATGTTTATATGGGGTTGTTTAAGATTTTCTAGGAATTTTCTTTGTTGGGCTTCCTCCTTTTCCTTCCTCAATCTGTGAGGAAAAGGTATTGATAACGGTTGCTGTTCCATAGTTCGTTCTTGGTTTTTTAGGCTCGGTTTTAGTGGGGATTTCATATGGCGTTGTTGGTTCGTCATGATGGGGTAACGGGTGTTTATTGGTATTTTTGTTGTCGCCAATGGGTTCGGTTGTGGATTTTCCTCCTCTAGTGGTTACTCCTTTGGCCTCGCATCCTAGCATTTAGGTTTTATTGATTACCCTCGACAACCCGTATACTTTGAATTCAAGCTCGCTTAGTAAGTTGTTTCTTTCTTTAAGGAGGAGCTCGTTGGTTGTTCTGAATTCTCTAATGAATGCATCTATTTCCTCGTGTTCCCGTTTTCCTTCTTCAATAAATTTATTCACTATTTCTTCCATTGTTAATCTTCTTTTAGGATAAGAAAACTGGAGTGGGTCGAGCAATGTCCCTGTCATGAAAGACATAATTCAAAGTAAAGCTATTCTAATAGAATTAAATTGATAGGAATTTTAGCGAACTGTTGTCGATACGCCGTATATGGGTGAATTAATACGGCGTATGGTCAGCAGAAACTTGATACGCTGTATCTGAAACAGAGAACTGGGTACGCCGTATTCAACTAGATGAATACGCCGTATAACATACCAGAACAGGCTATTAAGAAAAATAATTAAGTGCTGGAATTTAAATACACAATGCAAATAAATACAAACAGAATTTTAAATAATTAGATTACACTAAACTAAACTAATTAAATGGTTAGAAATACTAATAAGAATAAGGTTTAATTAATTCACTCCCCGGCAGCGGCGCCAAAAACCTGATGTGCTGTCGTGTAGGGTCAATTATTTGATTATCAAGTTTTAAATTTATATTTAGCCGACAAACCTAAAACAACACTTTAACGAGCAGTGTACCCGGTCAAGATGGAGTTTCGCGGTAAGTAGGGTGTCGAACACTAAGAGTGAAACATTAATCCTATATTCTATCAGTATTTTAATTAGTTCTAATTAGTCTATTTACTGGTTAAACCTATGCTATATACGTTGTCTAATGATATGGGGGTTTTCAGCCTGAGAGACTGGCACAGGTTTGGTGGAGACAAATATCAATTCAATAGATAATAAACACAAAAGAAGAAAATTAGAAGATAGAAAAGCGGTACAAGCCAAATGATAGAAAACTGTATTAGCCATATTAAATCCAGTTCAATGTTGGTTTGTTTGTTTTAGTGCAATGATTTACTTATCTCGAAGTATCATTCTTAAGACTTAGGCGGGACATCATCCTAAAACCTAGACACGATTAATCATGTCACAATTAACGCATCCGGATAAAGCATCCTTTAGTTTAATATAAATCTATCTTAGGAATCAATGCAGTGGTGATCCTGTTAAAACCTAGCCCAACGGGACTTTACGCACTTATTGTTTGACGGTGTTTTATATACTGGTAGTCCACTATTCAAATCTTTATTAGTTAATTAAGAGCATGATTGCTGAAACATAAACGGGTCACCTACCGGTCTATAACTAAGCCTCATATTCATGACAAAGATAGAATATTATTTGTGATCCTATTGGTCCAGTATTATGAAATACAATATGAAGAGCTATCCGGTATCTAGATTACTTGGTCTGTATCACTAGATCCAGTTGAATGATAGGTTTATAGTCAACACATAAAAACAAGTATGAGGTGGTAAAAAATAATTAAACCAATCAACGATAAATAAGAAATCGATTTTTAAAACAACCATAATTGAACTCATTAAGATGGCTAATACCCGAGGGTATTAGCCCACAACCATTGTAATTATACAAGCGTAATCAAACAATGAAAATCAAACGATTAAGAGAGTAAAAATTACACGATGTCTTCTATGGATTCGTGATCAATGCTTGACCTTGGTGGCTGATCTTCTCTTCTAAAATTCGTCTTTAATGAGTATGGTATAAAGAATATGATATTGCACACTGAAAACTCATTTTTGAGTCTTCTATTTATAGTGTCTGAAAAAGACTCGATACGCCGTATCTGGCTAGGTCGATACGGCGTATTAGGCTGGATTCCTTGGAGTGCGCGCTACGTTCTCAATCAATCAGTGATATCTTTCCCAATTTACTTGATTTACTGTATCTTCGAATAGTTATCTTCATGGATACGGCGTATGGAAACATAGAGGATACGCCGTATTAGGAATTGGTCAAACGCGTTTTCTTGTGAAGTTTTGGCGCTGATACGCCGTATCTCTTTTGTTGGATACGGCGTATTGGTCAGAAATCAGCAATCTTCAAATATCTTCGTTTTAGCTCCAAATTATGCGCCTTTTAGCTTGTCTTCACAAAACACTCCTGAATTACTGCATTTATCAACTTTAAAGCAATTAAGTACCAAATAATGCAATAATTATATAAAAGTGGGCAAAACAGATGTTGTGCAGGAACGGATAACCAAGAAAAGGACGAAAAACAAAGCCAAAACGACAAAACCGGACTCGGAATGGAAAAGACTGTGAAAGACAAAGCCAAATCGAAGCCGGAAAGTCAATCAAGTCAAAAAGTCAACAGAAAAGTCAACTGGTCAAAGTCAAAGTCAACCCAAGTCAACCCCGGGGCCAAAGTCAAAGAAATATAAGTTTAGGGGCTGAAATTGCCAAACCCTAAACTTATTTATAAAGAAGAAAAGAGGAAAAGAGAAGAGAAGGGCCATTTTGCAATTTGCTCAAAGTAACAAGTAGGGGGGCAAAACTGCCAACCCCCCTAACTTGTACACCACAAGGACGAAAGATGCAAAGAGTTATATAACTCTTGGGGACTTGTTTTGCCAAGTCCCCAAAAGTTATTTAACCACAAGGACCAATCGTGTAATGAAAGATATAACTTGGAGGGGCCATTTTTGCCAAAGAGTGAAACTTTCACTCTGTTACAGCCTCAAACAGCTTTTCCCGCTCGTTTTTCCCTCCCAACACACTCACGGGTTGTTTAACCCGTTTTTACCCCAAAGACCTTCATCCCCTCCATGGATAATCATCTCCCCCCTCCTCCACTACCTTTCCCAGCAACATATGTGCCAACTTGGCAATCCCACACACCCCAAGACCAAATTCGACGACCGAGATTGACTTTAAAGATTGAAGGGCCAAGATTGAAGGCTGTGACACTCTCACAAAACAAACACACCTGTGTTTGTGTGTCTACAAACAAGCACAGCAAAGAGAAAGAAGAAAAAAAGACCTAGCTTTAGTTTTCGGCTATAAATAGCCTTGTAAGCCATTAGGGCAAACATTCCAAGTTTAAGCAAGTTTTTATCAAGTTACATTCAAGTTTTATTAAGTGTTTATTGTTGTTTTAAGTGTTTTTATGTTAATGTCCTTTATGCATTGAAATTTTCAGTTTTAATGAAAATTTGAGTCATTTTTACTCTATAAGCTCTCAATAAGCTCATTAGAGCTTATTCTTGCCATTAAGCTCTAATTTAGCTTGAAACTTGTTATAAGCCTTTTAATACTATTTTAGTATGAATCCAATTCTATAAAAGTTCCTTTGGTGTATTTTGGATTGCATTGGAGAAATAAGCCTCATATAAGATTATTGAGCTTCTATTGTCAGGGATTAGGGCTAAGGGGCCATTAGGACAGGTTTTTTCTTAGGCCACTCATCGAAAGAGTGGCTTATTTCAGACAACCAAAAATCCAATGGTTCTCAACTTTCCATTCGAGAGATATCTTAGCTCATCTGTTAGCTTAAAACCTTTAGCTTATTTGCTTTTAGTCTTTGTAAACATATTAGTTTAAGTTGTTATTTGACTGTTGTAAGTTTTTGCATTCGATTTAGTGTAACATTAGCTTTTTCTCAAAAACTGTCATAAGTGTAGTATAAGCTAGTAGAGAAACTAGCTTATTTTTTCTTTTATAAGCTAGGAGTTTTTGCTTTTTAATTGCTTAATAGGTTAATTAAGTAGAAGTAGATAAAAAGTTTTTAATTGTTGTTTTGGGCTTAAAAAATGGGTTTTTTTAACCCTACTTTGGTTGGTCAGTTTTAGATAAAGGGGTGTTTGGGCCAGGCCAAAACGGGTTCAAGAGTGTTTTGGCTTGGGTTTATGTCACTTGTCAATTTAAGCTCAAGTTTTAAAGACACTTTAAGCTGTTGTTCTTAAATCATTTTTAGTTGGACTATTGTTCTCTAAGGTTTTTCTAAACCTTTTTCTCAAAAACTGTGAAGGTTTTTAGATTCCCACAAGTGCTTATTTGATCAAGCACTTGTGGTTTGGGTTTAAGCATCAAAAAGTGTGTGAATTGTGTGTTAAAAAAAGGGCTGTCACAAGCCCTTTGTCCTTTTGACTTTGTGGGTCAAATTCATTTAAACATTTCTGTCACAGTTTCTCAAAACCAAAAGCCCTTTTTCATAGTCAAAAATAAGCAAGTAAAATTAACTTTCAAAAGCTCAAAATTGGTGCACAAGCCCTTTTGGTTATTGAGCTCAATCTGTATGAGCTTATTTGAGATTTTAGGAGCTTTTTTGACAGCTTAAAATATGCTGTCAAATAAAGCCCTTGAGTTTAGCATTAAAACTCACCTGGTCGCAAAGGGGGATCTTTAAGCTTCATCTTTCTCAGCTTTAGCACAACTTAAACCCAATAGATTGGCTTATTTTAAAACGCTTATAAGCCCCTAGTATAATCTTCAAGTTTCAGCCCTTGATGATGTTATTTGGTTGCTTATTTTTAAGGCCTAAGTGCACCTTTGGCTGTTTACTCCAAACAGTTCCCTTAACACACATAAGTTAGTATGTTGTGGGGGTTTAAGCCAATGCTGGCGTTTGAGGCTTATTCCATAAGCTCAAATTTGCTTCCTCATAGCATTTTAAGTTAGTTAAATAGTTGTTAGCTTATTTTCTTTTTTTTCTAGCTTATGTGCAAATGGAACTTAGTAAAATTTTAGTTTCTTGGCCATTTATAACTGCTGTCAATTCAGCTTATTTTATAGCTTATTATTTTGACCAAGTCAAAAGTGTTTTTGTAAAGTTATAGAGATTAAGGCTCATTAATAAGTTTGTAGTTTTAAGTTTGCTTAAAATCATTTGTTTAATAATCTACAAAATTAAGCATATCGTCAGGGTCTGTTTTTGTCACATTTTTCACTAGTATAGGGGGGCACCCGGTTTTTCTATAGTAGTGTAAATTCTCCCTAAATGTTGCCCGCTACCCTTTAGTTTAGATTGTTACATTTCTACCCTTGAGTGTGTTTAAAAAAAGAGAGAGGAAGAAAGGGACCCGGTGAGCAAGTCTCTGAACCCAGGGACCCCTCGGGATTTCACCCCTCCCTTTACACAACATCACTTACCACTGCGCCCTTGGGTCTTTTTCGTTATAGACCCAAGGGCAAACATATTTAAGGGGGTTTTCCCCTTATAAGCTTATAAGCTGTCAAGCTTATTTACGGGCTTATTGTATAAGCTGGTGTGTGTTTGGTATTTTTCGTAGGTAGCTTATAGAGTCAAGTATTTTGTGTAAATTTTTCAGAATTTTTTGTAAACGTTTAATATTTTTTATAATTTAATTTAGTTAAATGTTATTTAATTCATAATAAATCACAAAAATTATCAAAAATATATTTTGCTTTTTTTAGAAATTTTCTTTTGGCATCTAGTTTGTAGGAAAAAAATAAAAGTTTTTGTGAGGGGTCATTTTTGTAACTTTCTCTCTTTTAAAAGAACGGGTTCCGGGTACGGGTTTTGTTTTGAACTCGTTTTTTGGGACAATACGAACTCAGTTCTTCGGTCTAGTCTTTTCATTCTTCGTATTATTTGACCCGTAGATAAGTTTAGAAGTGAAAAATTTTGCGTAGGTTATTTTTAAAGTTTTTAGGTTTTCCCTTTTTGTCCGGATTCGGGCTTTCGTTTTCTAGTTTAAATTTCAATAATTTCTAGGTTTTTAGTAAACGTTTTAGGTCCGTTATTGGTTTAATTTGACTTATTCAACTTCCCATAACTCATTCCTTCCTTAAAACTAAATTCTTCGATCGTATCGACTTACCATTCCTGCCTCGTTAGGGATTTACGACACGGGGGTAAAGTCTATACATACTTCTGGTATCATTGATTGCTGTTTTACACTTCTTTATATATTTTATCATTTTATGATATTTTTATTTATATTTATGTGTGAATACGGCTTATGACTTGTCGATCAGTCTACTTATTTCCAAGATTACACCTCTTGATGACAACCAATAGAATTTCTTCAGATTCTGATAGAACCTAGGTGATGAAATACTTTGATTTATGAAACCTATGGGTTATGGGCCTACCATGCTTCTGCTGTGCTAATGTGATCGTAAAGAATCGTTATTCATTAACCTTTAAAAGTCAACATCGAATAAGAAGGCATATCACTAGTCTTTGTCAAAATCTTCATACCTAGGTGGTATTGAAATATTTTGACATTTATAGATTCTTGTGTGTTTTCCTTGTTTATGGTTTGCAGGAATTATAACAGAGAATTTTAGATATGGAGATCATGGAATAAGTGATGTGGAGAGATGTCAAAGAATGATTTGAATTGTAAGAGAGTTGCTAATCATGTGGGATACAGATTTGGAAATGAACAGATAATAAAGGTAATAATGATAATGATAAGTGAAGAAAAGGAATTATTTGTACAAACGGATTGAAAGAAACTTGTTTGTACGTATGCCATATACTTAAGCCTACTTATTTATAATTTGTCACTTACAAAGAGAAGCGTCCAAATCCTTATAATTGAGAATTTATAAATTCATAGTTTGGAGATTTATAATTTCCTTATTCAAATGAAGAAGCGTCCTAATTCATTTCAATAAGATGATCATAAATCGTCTTACCTAAGCATAAAAACATGATATCAAAAAGGTAATGTATTTAAAATGATATGATCATGAAATGTAAGAAAAATATAGAGATATTAATTGTACTGACACCCATATAGTCGAGGATGATAATTTATGTTTCAAAGGTATGAGGAGAGTATTCAGAGTTGAACATAATGGAATTAATGGAATTGACAAATGATGTCGAGTTTGGATATCACTAGATAACAAAATGTAATGAAATCATCACTTTATTATTTCATGGATAACTTTACATATGAAACTTTAAAAGAGTTGATACTTATGCTACATGTCTCGTGGTAGGATTCTAGATAAAAGCAACAAATGAAAAGGATTGTAGCTTGATGATTGGGGTTTTTAGACTTAAGAAGATTCTGATGAAACTTGAATATCCTTGAGAGTTGTTTCTAGGGTAGAAATCCTAAAGTGAACAAAAGCAAGCTCATCTCTAAGTAAGCTTTCCTGTGGCCCTGTTATGTGCTTTTGAGCACTGATTTGCAAAATGTCCTTTCTCTCCACAGGCATTACAAGTTACGGATACTGTTTATAGGTTGTTTCTAGTGGCTGGTCTTTTGTTTATGCAATTCTTGGTCAGATGACCTACTATGTTGGAAGTCTAACACTTGACAGTGCAAGGTCCTATGTAATGCAGGGTGCACCTTTCACACAAGGGACGATTCCTAGTATATCCATTGATGGCAGCATAAGTCCTGAAGGTTTCTTGCCTTCTATTCTACTATTGGTCGTAATCATTGTTACAGTTGTTGTTGTTATAGTTATTCTGATAGTTGTTGTTGTTGATGATGTTTCTCTTATCCTCAAGCTTTCGTTTGTGATTATTGGTTTCTTGCACAGGATCATGCTTTATTATCTGATCCATTAACCTCTGGGCTATGTTGGTGGCTTCCTCCAAAGTTTGAGGCTTCGAGGCAGTAACATTTCCTTCAATACTTCTGGGTAATCTACTGATGAAGACTTCCATAAGTTTCTTGGTGTTTGGTACCATGTTTGGGCATAAGACGACTAATTCTTGGAATCTCCTAATGTAAGTCTTAAGATCATTTCCTTTTACAACCAAGTTGTAAAATTCGTCTTCCATCTTCTTGACTTCAGTTCGAGGGCAATACTTATTGGTTAAGAGCCTTTTCAATTTGGTCCAAGTGATTTGATTGGCTTGATTTATTCCAATAGGTTGAGCGCATGAATTCCACCAGGACAAGGCATCATCGGTTAAAGTACCAGTACCAAATGTCACTTTGTTTTCCTCGGCACAGTTGCTACGAGAAAATACTGATTCAGTCCGCTCAAACCAGCGAATGAGGCCAACTGCTCCTTCCGTACCATTAAAGTATAAAGGTTGACAGCTAACGAACTCTTTATAGTTTCCTATTTTTGCTACAGGAGTTCCAGTAGGTTTGGTGTTCTTGTTGGGATTACTGGCACTTGTTGTTGCTGCAGCTTGTGCTTCCAGAGCTGTGGCAATGCCATTAGCAATCAGTTGCTGGATGGCAGCCAAAGTTATGGCTAGTGTTTCAGATGTTGACGTCCTTTTGGGAGGCATTCTATCAACATAAGACAACACGTAATAAGAATGATAAGTTTTGAAAGGTAATACTTAAAAGAAAATGTGATGTTTAAAATGCTTAAAGAGTAATGCTTATTTTTGAATTTTAAGCACTTATAAGCATCTAAAGGTTATGGTATGATTCATAATGATGAAGACGGAGATAATGATGCAAATGATGGAGATGATGATGAAAGAGAGATAAGCTGGAAATAAGGTACGTAACGGGATTGCCTTCATAAATAACTTGTCTTCTTACTGTACATAGTCAAGATTTGACAAGTGTTTTTATTTATACCACACATCCCGTGGCTAGGATAAAGCTATAACTAGTTTGTTGATTTTGAGCCAGTAGATGACATCCTAAAGATCCTCCTAATCTGCTTGGTGACGAGCTTGGTTCTCCTCAATGCTTTGTTCAAGATTAGAAATTTTGTAGTGAGCAAAAGCAATCTTATCTCTTTGCCCTAGTTGCTTCCTTTGAAGTTTGATAATCTGAGAACGGACTTTCTCAAGTTCAGACTTTAGCTTGTTATCTTCTTCCATTTTTCCAATGCGGAGAAAATAGAGTTCTTTTAAGTAATTCAAAATATCTTCGATTTAATTCTCATGATGCTTCAGATGTATCTTACTTGAACTTTTTTCCTATTTCAAATATCTGAGGTGGAGTAGGAGTATAAACTGAGAAAGATGGTGATACCAAATCACAAGTTTGATTCCGAGATGAATTAGATAACGTAGTTGAGGAAGAAGATGGGGAATGGATTTGCTTCTTAGGTGGTAATAATTCTTTAGGAACAAAGAAATATCGGGGATCAAATAGTAGTGATGGTGGTAATACCAGAAATGGAGTCAAAATAGCTGGTGGAGTAATAGGATCTGGTGGTAGAATAGGTGATTCCTTAGCATGAAATGCTTGTACGTCCTTTAAACAAGGATTATTGTAGAAAGGTGAGAATACTGGTGGGATCATATTATCTTTAGAGTTTTCCGAAGAGTTAAAAGAACTGCTTTTTGATAAAGCTGAGAAATAATCCGATGAGACCGAAGTATAGTTAAGAATATTCATAGAGGAAAAAGCATCCTCAATATCGGAAGTAGAGTGGTTGGGAGAAGACATCGTTCTGTTAACAACCTAGTCGTAAATAAGTTATTTATGGTATAATATAGTATAATAGTTATGTATCTTTACATACTGATCCGGAATGTAGTGACACGGAGGACTTTGATGGCTAGAAAAAGAAATATGGTTATAGTTAAGGTTTTGACCTTGTTCTCTATAACTATGGCACTGATACCAATCTATAACACCCCTATTTTTACATATAGCAGCGGAAGCTAATCTGGGGTATTACTTCATGGATACAACAGTCATAATCATAGAAAACGACTCAAAAGAGACGTTTGTTCAAAAGATACGTTATCATTCATTTAAAATTAGAGTTTTACAAAGGCAGGTCCCAAAATCTAGTTACATACAATGTGAATGATAACAAGTTTTAGCCATCTTCAAGTCCATGCCACTCCGTGCCATAAGTTGCTCAATTACCTGAGATAAACATGCTAAAAAGTCAACACAATGGTTGAGTGAAATTCATAGGTTTGAAATGTAATAGTTGAATACAAGTCATCATAAGTAATTGTTATAAAAGCAGTGTCATAGTAATGCGTTATAGTGTGGTATTGGGTTACGTTGTTATACACCCGTTATTTGTAATAATTGTAACGAATACAATTATCATGGAAAAATGGTAACATTATTATTGCCATTAGCTCATGAATCCGAAGCCTTGGGATATGTTTGATACGTTATAGCCCCAACGGGTGCCTTTGCCAAAACACCCGCAGTTATATTCTAATGATGTGCAATTGGTTACCGGTATGACTGGGTACACCAACGGGGAGTCCAACCCAAATAGATCTATTCACAACATTCGCGCTCACTCCGTAGAGTAATTAACGGTTCATGATATTGGGGACTTAAAGGCAAAATAGTTACTTAGGCAATAATAAATCAGGATAGCATACAGAAATAATTGCATTCATGGTTTATAGCATGTATCCCCCTCGCGGGTTTATAAAACATTTGAAAGATTGAAATGCGAGGCTATGAACTCACCTTAACAGTATAGGGAAATCTGATTGATATCAAAGGTATATGAAAGTAACGACTTCGTCACACACAACCTGGGGTAATATGTCAAGTCTTAGTTTGATTGTATATGTTTTATGTCATAATGTAATATCATTTTGATTGAAATATTATGGAAATATTGTATCACTGTTCGATCCATCATAATTCAGAGGTCATTCAGTAAACGTTTGAGGAGCTAGGGCACTTTAAATCGTAAACCCAACAACTCAGTCAGAACGTAATATATCCTAGAGAAAACCCACTTAAGTGAGGGGGGGGGGTCTCTAGTATTGTGATACGGTATAGATTCGGGACATGATTTTTAAAAGCACATCGATGATGAATTTTATAATAGTTAGAGTAAATTGCATAAATCGTCCCTAAAATTTGGTCAAATTGCATCTTTCGTCCCAAACGTTACGAAAGTGCAATCGTCCCTATAAGGATACCTTTGGTGAGGGACGATACTTGCACCAAAGGTTTCCCCAAAAGTTTTCCCACAAGGACGATACTTGCACCAAAAGTTTCCTCACAGGGACGATCCTTGCACTTTCGTAACATTTGGGACGAAACATGCAATTTGACCAAACTTTAAGAACGATTTATGCAATTTACTCTAATAGTTATAACATTATCGGTTTTAAGCGTTTTGCTCAATAACTGGAAATGATAAGCACGTCAAGCGTTAATTAAAGTTATGTCTTATAAGGTTTTGAACACATTTCTACACTTTTTTAAAATGTTACATTTTAGACCCTTAAGAATGAAAAATGGCAAAATATACCCTTGGAGTTTTCACTTTTACAAGTTTGGTCCTTCTAGTTTAAAAGATGTACAAAGTAAACCTTGTACTTTGGAAAGTGACATAATAGACCCCTATAGTTATAACTTTAGAAATATGGCAAAACAAGTCCTTATAGTTATAAGTTTCAGAAAGTTACGATATATACCCTTATGCATGAAAAACGTATCGTTTTTAGTCCAAAATCCATAATAATGATATTTTTCAATATAGAAAGTAATTTGCAGGTTATGGCTTATTAATATAAGCTAAAATAAGAAGGTTTAATGTAACGAAAGTTTAAAATAACGATTTGTTAAGCTAGAAATCAAAACGGGTCAAATTAGGGTTTTAAAATGAAAACGCGCGGGTTTTAAGCTTCAAGCTTTTAAGACATAATGAAATACTTATAATATTGTTATATAAGCTTATTAGGATAGATTATAATAACATTTTACAAGTTTAGCTTATAGATTAAACGAAAACATGAAATTAGGGTTTCATAGGTTCGGTTTGGATCAAAAAGGGAAAACGCATAGGTTTTTGAGTTCAAAGCTTTTAACAATAGATTATATATGATTATATGAACATTATAAGGGTATGGAAACAGAATGTGAGCTTATGGAACCTGATTTGAGCTTATGGGTTCGAAAAGGGGTCGAAATGGGGACTTTTAGCTTCGTACGCCTAGAATAACAACTCTGGGGCTTCAAGGCTTGGTTTCTTCACTTGTATTCTGCTCTTGGGACTTCTTAGGACTTCTCTTGATGTTCTTGATCAGACCTTGGACTCCATTGATGGTTAGAAAGAAAGATTGAAGGTGTGATTTGAAATGAAAGGGTTTTACCCCTTTATATAGGTGCGAACCACCTTGGAGGCCAAGAAAACTTGGTGGTTAAGGCTTGGAGCTGGAGTATATGATTCATAGAGGCTACTAGGTGATGTGGAGGGGCTATGTGATGAGTTAGCAAGGCTAGGACTAGATATGATGTGTTGTTTGGTCCATATGGAGCCGCGGCTTACTGGTGCCACAAGAGAGGATTTTTGTCCTTAGGGACAATCGTATTTCATTTGAGGTGCTTGTATGCTGCTTCTAGGTTGATACGTAGGTGGTCTTGGAGGTGGGTTGGTTGCTGGGTTGGTGGTCTAAAATTGGTAATAGGAGGGAAGGAGTATGAGTTCAAAATAGCGGGGTTAGGTTTTTTGGTTTATTTCCGGGGGTACATTGGTGTAATATATGGTTGGATTATGATTGGTTCTGTTGTGTTTTTGTATTTACAACTTAATTGATTAATGGTTTAGGTTTAAGATGGGTAAAAATGAAGAAATGGGTCACGGGTTGGAAACTAGCTCGGTTTTAGGGTTCCTTGGTTTGATTTAGGGTTTTGAGTTTAAAAACGTGTTCAAGTGATTGAAATGGAGGGGAATGTTGTTTAAAAGTTGAGCATTGCTTGCTTGTACATTGTACTTAATAGTTTGTACAAGATTTCTTAGGAAAACGGAGGTAAAACGGCTATTTTGGATGTTATACTTAATGACTTGTACATTGTGCTTTATAAGACTTGTACTTTATTTTGGAGGGAATGTGTATTCAAATGAGATGCTATATAACTTGTACATATGCTTTGAATATTTGTACATTGATATGTATGCATTACATATAGTTAGGGTTTAGAGGTAAACGTTTACCCGTTTAAAGTCAGATTGTTAGGTTTACGAAAAAGACTCGGTCACCCCGTGTATTGTCTAGAATAACATAGCTCGTAGTTTAATCATTACCGTATGACTTATGGCATTGGGTCGGGTCTTTACCCACATGTTAGCCCACTCCATAGCCCACTTAGGGCACATAAACTCTTGTATTTAAACCCCCTCTCAGCCATTGAGAGGGGTTGGTTGTTCATTGTATAACAAACACACACTAAGTGTCTTTCTCTCACTAGAACTTCCCATTTTCTCTTTCTAGAAATCGGCATACACACTAATCCTTGATTGTGTTATGATTTCCAATATACTATAAGATTTGATGAGACAAAAGATATAAGTAATGAAACAAAAGGATCAAAATCGTCATTAAATAATTCTACAACTAATAGAGAATTATGGAAGATTTGGTCAAAGATATCAAAAGATGAAGATTTGGAAGATCTTCTTTAGAAGATAAAGATAACAAAAGATATTCCTTAAATGTTTAAAATATTTATGTTTATCCCTTTGTAAAACCTAATATCTCTAGTATATAAAGAGATACAGGTTATAGGTTTTTATATACACAGAAAATGTAGTCGACTAAAGGTGTGTGTGTGTTCTAAGAGTCAAGTCTTAATGTAGACGCCTAGATTGGTTGTAGTTTAGATAACACGTTTTACCATTGATCAAGGTAGAATTGAGGCTTGTAGTAGTCATTGTAGAAAAGATAATGATGAAAAACCTTGTTGAATAACTTTGTTCATTATGCTATTTCCGCTATGCATATATTCTATGTTCATTGTTATTATCCTAGATAAATGTTCTAAACAAACTGAGCTTACAATGATCTAAGGAGTTATTCAGACTCCACAATGTTACTAATAGCATTCTTCATTGTTGTAACACCCCAAAATTGGGTCGCAACAGAATATGGGTCTTGGGGTGGTACTTCATAGATCAACAACACAAGATATATATAAGAACGACCATTTAAAAGTCGTTTAAAACTGATACATTGGATTTAACAAATTGTTGTTACATAAGTCTGAAATTTCACTTGTTTATTGTTCAAAATACAAAGATTTTAGTCCATAACAGATATATCCCCAAAATGTAATGCAACCAAATCTTTTATGCATATGACTTCCAAAATAACGACCACCAATGTATCCCTGGTCTTGCACCTCATTGATCTCCTGAGAAAACATTGCTTAAAACGTCAACAATAATGTTGGTGAATTCATAGGTTTGTAAAAATGTATAATGTAGGACCGCAAGATTTCCCCATGATAATGCAACAGATGCAAACATCATAGAATGTAATTACGTTTTCCTAAGCTTATGACACTGAAGCTCGACATGTATGAATTGCAATATAAATTTCCAACATTGCCCGTGATGATGTTCTAACCCACAACATCCCAAATCCAACATGGTATACGTTCGTTGTCTGGTAAACCGGCACAGTGAGCATGACTCACCCGAACAGGGATGTCATACCTAAATAGATCTATTTATAACATTCGCGCTCACAACAAGTAATTGACAGTTCATGATAATGGGCTCAGAGGGTTATCGCTACTTAGGCAAACACGTAATTGTAATGTAAAATGTCCACTTACGTCTAATTGTAAAAAATGCATATGTTTCTCACCCCAAAACTTGTAAATCATTAGAATTGTAAAACATGGGGCTATGAACTCACCTCGAGTGGATGAGTTAACAATGTAAATCAAATGCGTGAAAATGCGTCACAAATACGCCCGAATGCAACCTAATTGATTATAGGTCGTATGAGTACTAAGCACTTTGATTAATTAATACCAAATATAATTCTATATAGCTACATCACCATCTAATCGTATTAGTGAAATCATATTTATAAAGTGAAAACGTTTATAAATATCTCTTTAGTGAAAACGGCGTAACTTTCTCGTTTTAAGTCGGTTTCTTACGTTTTTATGTCCACGCTTTCGTATTAAGACGAGTTATCAAAATATTACATTTTCATAATTTCAACCTACTGGTGAACACTACTTTTTACTGTTCATACACTTTTATAAAATTAATCGTCGTAAACTCGTAAATGTCGTATCTTATTCGTTTTAACTCCGTTTTTAGTGATTCATTCGAGCAAGTCTTCGTAATTAAAAGTTCTATCTAATTAATGATGTTTTCAAAATAAATATATCTGATGTGAACAGTAACGTTTATAAAATTATTTTTATAAAAGTATTTATTGTCGTAAACTTGCGAAATTCATAACTGCTTCGTTATTGATCCAAAAATTATGATTCTTAATGTTTTAAAATCCTAAAAATATGTACTATTTGAGAAAAATAATCATTTGTATATATCAGAAGTGAATTGTATTAAGTTTTTTATAAAATTTCTTTTATAAAACACTTTTTATAACTAAATCTTGCAAATTACGTATCTCCTTCGTTATAACTCGGTTTTTCGATTTTCTTACCTTTTGGAATCCTCATGAGATGTAGTATTTTATAAAAATATAAAATGAATGCTTTATATTTCGAATTAAAACAGAATGTTATGAGGTTTTTGTTAAAATGTGATTAAAACTAGTTTTTATAACTTTCTAGTTTAGTAACTTTGTTACAAGTCCATTACATGTCCTATATACTTAGGGTCCTTAGTCCATCATTTGTCCTAATATTGTCCAAGAATCACAAGATCCATAATTCTACATACTTATTTGTTCATGAACTTTTATAAATACACTTTTTAGGTAACTAGTTTATATAAGCTTTTATCCATAAACCACCCTTGTACAATACTTATACATTCATTCTCACATGATATTAACATTCAATATAGCACATGAAAAAGTTTATCAAACCATGATCACAAGTAAAAATCCATTTTACAAGTAAATAAGTTTCCTAGATGGTGATTACTATATAAACATCATATATGCATAAAATCATAAATGTAAAGAGATTAAGGTTTTTAGGTAACCTTAGTATGTATTAGGATGATGACCAATATGATCTAAACCCTTGTTTAGCTATTTAACCCAAGCTTCCAATACAAAAGAAACCCTAAATCTCAAGAAAATCCTAATTTCAAACCTTCCTTGCTTAACCCTTTTAAATGCTTAACCAAGCCTTCAAACCTTCTTGGTATATCTTAGATATGTTGTAGTAATACTTGTATGTGTTGAAAATAATATTGTATAAATTATTTGGGGTTGGCCATAGGCTAGGAGTGAGCAAGAGGGAGTATTTGTGTTGTTTCACCTTAAGAAATGAATATGTGTGTGTTCTCTATCTAGCGCTTCCTTTATATACTTCAAAGACTAGTAAAATATTGTATAGAAAGTCTTAAGACATGTTGAGGGAAAT
>BQNB010123175.1:0-13301 GCA_026074375.1 Tanacetum coccineum
GTTTTGTCTGAAGGGACTTTGCCCTTTCTTCTCCTTTTTTTAGCGTTTGTGTAACTTTGTGATTTAGTTGTCTGTGGGATGTATTTTGTCCGAAGGGGCTGTGCCCTTCCTTATCTTTTTTACCTTGTGACTTAGTTGTCTGTGGGATTTATTTTGTCCGGAGGGGCTGTGCCCTTCCTTATCTTTTTTACCCTGTGATTTAGTTGTCTGTGGGGTTTATTTTATCCGGAGGGGCTGTGGCCTTCCTTATCTTTTTTACCCTGTGACTTAGTTGTCTGTGGGATTTATTTTATCCGGAAGTGGCGATCTGTTCGTCCAATCATTGCAACAATGATATTAGAAAATTGCATTCTCCTTTTGAACTAGGAGGAAAGGCTATAATATTAATTAATTAACATTTGCAAATACAGAATTCATAAAACAATAAATCCTAGGAGGAAAAGCTATTTAATATTAATTAATTAACTTTACGCTAAATACAGAATTCTAATACAAGAAATCCTACAGTAGCCATTTGCTGTTAAATTACTGGTGCCATGTACGAGGGCCACCACCCTTGGCCCTCATTATCTGCAGCTTGTAAGAGGCCAATTATCGACTGCCTTCTTGTGACTGTAATATAGGCCTTCCAATCACTTGGTCCAACTTGCCTTCATTCTCATTCATGCTTGCATCATCCCTTCGATACACAATTTCTCCTGGCTTAAACCAGCTAGGCGGACCTATTAGTTATAGTACATATTCCATCTTTATTTTGTATTTGGCCTCAGTTATGGCAGCTGCTTCTCTTCTTTCCTGCACAAATCTAGATTCAAGCGCTTGTTTACTCCTAATTTATATTCATCCCGTATCATTAAGGTCTCGATTAAAATGGTTCCTATCTCGGCCGGGATGTCCGCTTTTCATTCCATAGGTTAACTGAAGGAGTTTCACCATTGCTTTGTTTGAATTGAGTTTCTGTGAGTACCTTAGCACATTTGGTAGCCTCGTCTACCCATACCGGCATCTTATTTCCCTTCCTAGACTGGTCTTGATTCTTCCATGTGGCTTTATTGGCCCTTTCCATAAACCGTTGCTTGTGGGTGGGTACTGAGGTGTTCATCTGTTGGATCTTTGAATCTGGTGCACCACCCTTTAATGGCTCATTTACCAACTGTGCTCCATGTGTCTGTGATAATTATCCTTGGGAGGCCAAAATGCACAATGATGTTATACATAATAAAGCGTATCACCTCTTACCTGTTATCTTGACTAGAGGCTTTGCTTCTACTCTACTTAGTGAAATAGTCATTTGCTACAATAACAAACTTGGCTATCATCAGGCTTGTTGTAATGGTCCTAAGATGTCATTTCCCCATTGATAAAGGGCCAAGGGGCCATGATGGATGTTTATGTGTTGTCTTAGGGTGTATTGAATCGAGGAATGAATTTGCAGGAGTCACATTTATCTACCTCTTTTGTTAGCATCAACATGCATTGTGCGGCCAGTAATAACCTTGCCGCATGCTTTCCTGACCAATGCTCTCGTGCCTATGTGCATTTCCATGATCCCATGTGGATTTCCGGATTACATAGTTTGCTTGATAAAGGACCCACACACCTCAACATCGGGACTAAAGTATCCTTTCTTGAAAGTATCTCCTGACTCTATTACATATTGGCTTAATCTTAGATCGGAATGGGACACGGTGTTCTTTTTTGTTCGAAGGGGACTATTTCTTCTTCTAAGTAGTTGATGATGGGAGTTATCTAATTCTCCCTTTCTTCTTCATAATGGTTTGCACATCATTAGGTCGGGTGATCGTTCATTGAGAACTTCAAACTAGAATCCTTTGTGAGGTGGCTGAAAGGGACTGTGGGCCAGCTTGGCTTAAAATATACGCCTTCTGATGATCTTCTATCGGTATGTTCTCCAAAATTGGGAAAATGTCTGAATTCTGTGATGAACTACTTGGCTTTGGCCAAATACTTGGAATTGACTCTTTGGTAGCTCCTGTATGCCCATTGATTTTGTTTAGCTAAAACCAATTTGGAGTTACCTTCAGCTCTATGCTTGACACCTTCAGCTTTCTTTGCAATGCGTAACCCTGCGAGGAGAGCTTCGTACTCTGCTTAATTGTTTGGTACTGACAAATGATTTAACCAAGAGAATAAGTATACTCCAAACCACTAGGTCCGATTATCACGAAGACCGTCCTGAGCCCTTGACAGGATGAAGCTTCAAAGTACCACTTCTTAGCCCTCCTGTCATGTTAACTAAGGATAAAGGGCATCTTTTTCCAGAGGGGATAATAATTCTTTTCGGCATCATTTTAGCGTTCTGCTCAATTACTGAGACTGGGCATTGTCTTCGGTTCGTCTAGTCTAGCACGTACTGCTGAGACGCCTCGTTTGACATGCCTAGGTATGCTATACAGTGTCTCCTGTGGAAGGGGCGGTGTTATGATGAGAGATATTATCAGCCTCTTCATCTGTGAAAATCTTCATCTGCCTCCGGGGTCACCGGTACTCATGTTTGTTTTCTTTTGTTATGTTTTTGAGGGTGTTTTTGAAGTTTATGGGAGAGCCCTTTTGGCCTGACTTGGCCTGGAACCAATTTAAACGATGCTAGCTTTCACTGAGGCTTTGCATTTCCTTCAATGTTTTTGGGATGTGAGATCCGATATGGCCTTTTTTTTTTGGGGTTTTGCCCTGATTCCTTCGATGTGACCAATGTACCCCAAAAATTTTACCTTCTGTCTACACCCAACGAACATTTTTTGGGATTCAGCTTCAGGTTTATCGTCTTTTAATTTTCGAAACGTTCTCAATGTCAGCCAGGAGGTCATTCTCATCCTGGCTTTTGAAACCATGCCTCCAAATATGCTTCTGGTTTTACTTCCTATTTGGCTTTGAAAAAGTTGAGTCAACCAAACGTTGGTTAGGTGGCACCAGCATTTTTTGAAACCAATTGGCATCGTCATGTAGCATTATGTGCCCTTTTTGCTATATGGTGTTTAAAGGCTGTTTCTCCTCATCTTCTCTTGCCCTGTGAAATTGGATGGTACCCTTTGTAGGCATCAAGGAAGCACTTTACTTGCAAACCCATGATGCTTCGACCTTTGCAGTTCAATACTAGGCGAGGGATAATAGTCTTTTAGGCTAATGCAGAGTTTGAAATTTTTAATTATTACAATATCCTCCATGATCCATTACATTTCTTGACTAGAACTTTGGTTAGAGATTTATAGTCGGGTTACTTGACTGGGCGGACGATTCTGTCTTTACCAATTCGGCTACACTCATTAATGTCAGCTTCGCTTTTTTTTCTAGGGAAAAGGTTCGCTCCTCGCTTTTCTGGCAGAACGGTTATAAAGACGGATTTACATTGAGGAGTGTCGATTTGATCAATCGAGGCACCCCAGTCATGTCTGTAGGCTCCCAGAGGAAGACCTCCTTGTTATTTATTAGAGTGACTTTAGTTGGTTCTTGCAAACTGAGAGAAGTCTCTCCTATGGTAATATTTGATCAGGGGAAGGAGGAATTAAGGAAGGACTTGACTAGTATTTGCATACGACAGTAGGGTTTGCCCCTTATTCTGGCTTTCCTGCCTCATGGAGTTCTGGTTGCTTCCTCTGTCAAGTTATTTGCTTTCTTCTCAAAGTCTGCACTCTGTTGATTATCGGCTTCGTAGTCGGGTCACCAGAGTTGCTATTCCTTTCAAGAGGTGGGGTGAACCTAATCATTGAGGTGGATTAGTCGAGGGAATAGCTTGCAGTGCTTTCAAACCTGGTCTTCCCAAGGACTATTGTTGTAAGGAGAGGGGGCGCGGGACGACTAAAATTTTAAATGGACATTTCTTTCGGATCAGACCTTCATTCCCGGAAACAATCTCCAGATCGATTTTCCCCAATGTTTCGCCAACACTTGCCGGGCAAAAAACCCTACAAGTACGTTTTTGTTTATCTTAGTCCGGCCCTCACCTTAGCAGGCAAGGTTTCAAAACAATGTTCAAACATGACTTCCACGGATGAACCCTATCCACTACACCCGCCTCACAGATAACCTTCCACTTCAGCTTCTATGATTAGAGGTTAATCAGATGCATCATCTGATATATGGACCCTGGGGAGTGATAGGGGTGTTCATCCAAGCTTTGTTGCTTCGCGGCGGTCCTTGCGTTTCTTCTCTTTGGAGGACGAGGATTCTGACCATGTTGATTACCTTAGGTGGAGGGGGAGGGTTTTGCCTTGACCCCTTCCTACTCTTGCTCAGATCCTTCATTAAGTGATTCAACTTTCCTGATTCAGAGGGCGATTTCCAATTGTTTGCTCAACTGTATGCAACATTTGTGTGATGTCCCTTTATCTGATGTTAGGACAAGAATTTATCAGGGTCGCCTTGTTCTAAACGGATTTGCTACTGGTCTGGTGATGGCAATTGCAGTTGGGTTTCGGTAGCTCTAAAATTTTCTTTAGGGGACACTTAATACGAGAGTCCAAAGCATAGTAAAGGCACGGTATTTTGTTTGCTTGGTCTCCTTTGGGGATAGGGAGCTCTGATATCCCTATGCTCCTTTCCACCGTTTTTGAAATTGTCTCTTACCTTGTAAGGATTTTTATAATCATTAATCCTTGTATGTATCTTCCTTGGCTACTTCGGTTGTCTTTGTCATTTCTTTTGGAGGTAGGAAAGGTAAACCTCTGATGAACGTCTCGGGTCTGACGGAAGGACAGCGACGTGAATGTCCTCGACTCTCTTGGTGGGAGTTCCTGTTGAGGGCATCGCTTCTTCTCGCTTCGGACAAATTCATCAACCCTTCTCATCATTTCATTAAACGATTTTGGGTTATGTTGCTTGAGTAATCGTTTTGCTAGATCAGGGGATATTATTGGATCCCATGAAGTATGAATCTTCAATGACATCCGGAACACCCTGGGACCCGTTTCCACTGTCCATCTATCTTTGAAACGCCAGTAAAGTCTCGTTAGCCCTTCTCACCACATTGGTGATTCGCATGGGGCTCTTTGTTTGCACGCCCTCTTATTGAGTATCTGGTTGTAAATGCGTCCCTTTGTTGGTACCATTCATTGAGCTATTGAGTGAATGACTCTCGATCCAGCCCCCCTGGCTCCTCTCGTTCATTGTTTGCTGATAAATCCGTCACCAAACAGGCGTGGGCCATTCTCTTGGCGTTTGCTGCCATCGAGAAAACGATGTTTTTTAAATGATTGTTGGGTCAGTCATGTGACCCATCATTTACAGGTGATTGTTGGTAGGCATAATATATTTCGGGCCCGTGAACTCAATGATCCTTCTTGTGAGGGGTTCCTTAAAGGGCTTGCTTAAGTCTTCCTTGCCGACCTCTTTTCCTCTCGCGACACGTCCTTCTTTTAGAAGTATATTGTCTGTTCCAAAATCCAAACGTATCGGATCAGCATTGTTCTGTCGGTTGTAATCTTTGATTATGAACTTTATTCCCGAAATGTGCCCTTCAATTTGCTCTTTTGTGAGAGGAGGGGGAGTCCCTTCTCGCTCGTGCCGATCGTCCATCCCTCCTCCAGATGGTTCCGTCATTCTCTCTTAGCTGGTAGATGAGATAAACGGGTCCCACGGATGGCGCCAAAATGTTAAGGTAAAATACCGTACCTTGAGTTTAGGGTGCGTTCCCTCGACTCTTGGTGAAGTATCCTTTTGAATTTCCTGAAAGTAAGAAAGAATACCCGTTAACTCGCCCCGGGTGTTGACCCAGGACCAAGCTCGGGTGTGAGAGTAAGTATGTGAGTATGAGCCGAAGGGGCTATAGTAATAAGTGTGTGTGTGTGTGCAGTAAATGCTGTCCTTTGAATAGTAAATACGGGGGTATTTATACTAGTCGAAACACTGTAGAGATGTACGGTTTCTGGCATGTAGGTGACGACCCTTTCGTCATGTCTCTATCGCCTGTGTCTTAGATGGTGACATCTCTTTAGTTGAAGCCATAGTTTATCGTGTAGTCACTATCTTTCTGTGTTTATGGTGACGTTATCTCTTTGATGACGTTGTCCTGTAGATCTCTGAAATGAAGTCAGCGCTTTGTTGTTTACTAGGCTGACGTCATGTACCCGTTTGGAACTTCATGGCCCGTTCGGACCCTTGTGGCTCTTTCGGACTGAAATAGCTTGCTTGGTCTGGAATGATTCGATTGGGCTTGAGTGGTTCGCTTGGGCTTTGTGTGGCCCATTCGGGCTATTAGCCTGTCCGGCATATACGCGGACACGTACCTTCAACTTTTATCTTTTTACGACTTTTTATCATTCAGATCAAAAAACACCCGCGGAAAGATCTTCGAATTGCGAACAAAACGAGCCAAATATTGCAATGTTTATGACATACGTACGATTTTATAAAAAATGTTGAAGTTTAATATTTCGTGATTGTTAAAAAAAATGGTCCGCGAAATATAAAACATGTGTTACATACAAGTTAGCCCCGCCACAACACGTGGACAGATTTCCACTCAATATTCATTTGAAACAGATCTGCCAAATATTATGAACCGCGGCAACGCACGGCCTACGTAATCAAATCGAAAAAAAATTAACCCCGCCGCAACGTGCGAAAAGTTGATCTCTTATGCAATCAAAAACCGCTCTACGCTATGCAAAAAAAATATTGAAAAATAAAAAAAATGAACGTCTCAAAACAATGCGCAGGCAAAAAGGTTTCTTTTAACATTTTGTTATCATACATATTTAATTTTGAAATACAAAAAAAATACACTCCTTGGCAAATGTAGTAAATGCAAATTAACCCGTTCTCTGTCAATTGTGTACAGAAATTTAGATCACGTGTCGTGAGACAAATTGTTCGGTTGGTGCGCTGCTTGTTTTAATTAAGACTAATTCTTAAAAGAGTTCAAAACCATATTGAAAATGCCTCTTTCACCTTTTCAATATTTTTTTCTTAAACTAACTCAGCGCAACTGAGCAACTTTATAAGAAATTGACATGTGTCCAGGTGTGTAAGAGATGTGTAAGGTATTTATACATGTTTTGCATAGGGTAACTTTTACATTTTGAGACAACTATACTTTGGGCAACTGGTTTATTAGTAATTTTACCCTATTATTTTAAGTTAAAATAGTACTGTGGGCAACTTGTACATTAGGGCAACCAATTAATATTTTTTGGGGCAACTACTTAGTGGGTGTAGTTTTTAATAATATTTATGTTTTTCAATTTTATTGTATTTCATTACTTGTAATATTTAGTGTGTGTATAATACACACTTAATTGATACAGAGAGAAATACTCTTCATCTTTTCCCGCTCTATCCACTTTCTCCAGCTCTTTTCACCATTATCATCTACCTTCATCTTCTCCCGCTTTCTTCGCTCTCTTCAGTCTTCATCAACACTTCATAATCGTCTTCAACATCAGTTGCTGTTCTTCAATTTTGATAGGAAAAATGTAGTTTTCAAGGGTAAATAGATACATATTTTTATATTTTTTGTTAATCATCATTTTAGTTATTTTTTATTTGTTATAGCCATTAAATAACAATCGTCATTACTGTTTAAGATTAGGTCTGAAAATAGATTTACCTGATGCCTACTACATGCTAGTCCATTGTTGTTATGCGTTTTATAATTTGTTAAGGTTTTAGATAAAATAGCAGATTCAAATTGTGACTACTGCCATTAAGTTAATTGTTAAGGTAAAATACCGTATCTTGAGTCTAGGGTGCGTTTCCTAGCCTCTTGGTGAAGTATCATTTTGAATTACCTGAAAGTAAGAAAGAATACCCGTTAACTCGCCCCGGGTGTTGACCCAGGACCAAGCTCGGGTGTGAGAGTAAGTAGGTGAATATGAGCCGAAGGGGCTGTATATGGGAGCCGAGGAGGCTATAGTAATAAATGTGTGTGTGTGTGCAGTAAATGCTGTGTTTTGAATAGTAAATACGGGGGTATTTATACTAGTCGAAACACTGTAGAGATGTACGGTTTCTGGCATGTAGATGGCGACCCCTTCGTCATGTCTCTATCGCCTGTGTCTTAGATGGTGACATCTCTTTAGTTGACGTCACAGTTTATCGTGTAGTCACTATCTTTCTGTGTTTATGGTGACGTTGCACTGTAGGTCTCTGAAATAAAGTCAGCGCTTTGTTGTTTACTAGGCTGACGTCCCGTACCCGTTTATAACTTCATGGCCCGTTCGGACCCTACTGGCCCTTTCGGACCCTTGTGGCCCTTTCGGACTTAAATAGCTTGCTTGGTCTGGAATGATTTGATTGGGCTTGAGTGGTTCGTTTGGGCTTTGTGTGGCCCATTCGGTCTATTAACCTGTCCGGCATATACGCGGACAATGACAGAAACGAATGGCATAAAATAGGTTCATGTCTCGTTGATGTCATTAAAGTGATTTTTCATGAATGGATAAAGCAAGTGTCTACTAATACAAAACAATATGTATTATATGCAATGATGTAATTGGTATTTCAATAGGTTAATCATCTTTTTTATACCAAAAATAAAAAGGTTCATTGGCTTACCTAACTCTATTGATGCAACACAGTTGACGTTTTTTTTAACGGCTAACGATAAAATTATATAAAAGAAAATCTTCTAGCAAGATACTAGAAGCTAAAGAGTACAATACAATCTAGAAGAGAAACAAAGCAAAACAATCTAGACATCACCCGAGACTTTAACTGCGAGGCCTACAAAAAGGATGAAACAACTCTTGCCAAAGACAAGAGAAAAATCCCCACTCACGGAGGCCGAGCAACCGGTTTTCACTCCGGGGTGTTTTTGATGAAGACCCAAACAAGTCCCGAGGAAAGAAAACATAGCAAAATGAACCAAAACAACGGCTAAATCGCGAAACTCCCAGTAGAAGAATACCATAAACAACATCACTCAAACATTACTCGCGGGCAGCATATGAGATTTAAGCCAATCTAACCAGTTGAAAGACATTCGCCCCCTCTGAACTAACAAAGAAAAAGAAGATGAACGAATGTAATCAAAAATATCACTTTTCCTTATCGGATGAGAATCAAAAATGACATTGTTACAATATCTCCAAATCCACCAAAAAGAAGCCGCGACAAAAATTTTAAAGAAGCGATGTAAAATGATCGCGAGTGAAGGTGAGGTGAAGAAATCATTCACACAATCACACGCAAACACTATTACGGACGGTGACTTTGGCGCGTCAAAACCAAATTTTTTGGTTGGTTAGGTGGTCAGGACCACTTCACAAAAACCCTAAGGAAGGGGGTGTTTTTTTTGTTTGTGAGCGTGTGTAGAGTATATATTGTGGTGTACGTTTGTATAAAGTGATTTATTTTTATTATTTTATTTGTTTAGCTGAATGGTTATCACTACGGCTATTTGGTGATCAGTTAGATTGTGTAATGAAAAACTGATGTGTCACTGAAGTGAAGATTAAAAAAAGTGACCATCACACACAACATAAATGTTAGAAAACTGTTACACTTTTATTAATAAAATTGAATTATAATACAATAAATTAAATTAACAAAAAATTAAATAACAGACAGAAAGGGGTAGAAGCAGAAGACAGACACTATATAACAATAAGTAAATAAAAGCAGTAAAAGGTCGTGGAACGAGGCTCGTGTTTAACACGATTCCTTTAAAACAGATTCGCCGTCTGTTTCCCAGGGTACAACGTCCAAAGCTGTTGTACAGCCGGACCTGACAAACTTGCCTGAAAAATCACGGAAGCACATCCATATACATAGCCGGTGTACAATCCGGTCATGCGGTTCTTTAAGTTCATTCACTCTAGGTTCTCTTACTTGCTCTAGTGGATGGCAAAGGCCAACCGAGAGGAATGAAATAGCTCGACTGTGAAAGAGAACGAATGGCTCAGGAATCAACTGGTTCCGAGCAGACTCGAACTTGGTTTCTATGGAGCTGCATATTTTGTTGTGTCTAAAACGAATGAGACTAGGCCTCTATTTATAGTGAAAACGTTGTCTTGTTTTTCAAGATAAATAATTGCCCAACTTAAGCAAATCTTTTATTAACAAAAAAAGATTTGCATATCTTTTAATGACACAAAATATTCTATACAAACTTATTTGATAAGCTTAAATCTATTCCTAAAATAGATAATTGCGCCCCCCACAATTCCCTTCGAAGCGACCCCACTTCTCTCTCACATAGGTGATTTCATCCTGAATCATTAAAAACATATGTTTTGCGATTTCATCTTGAATCATTATGCTTTGTGATTTCATCCTGAATCATTAAAGCCATATGTTTAACCTCAACAAGTCACATTTGTTATAGGAATGGACTAGGATGTTACAATTTTAAGTAACACCCCATATTGACGTGACTTCCCCCACATTTCTATGATTAGGTTGTCCTATTGAACCCAGATCTTGGGATCTCCAGTCAACTGGGTTAGGTTTTCCTTCATAGAAACTCATTCCTTTAAGGGCTTTAGTCACATTCCTTTAGACGACTCTCTAACCAACTCTCTGCTTAAGCCTTTCGTAAGCGGATCCGCGATGTTATCCATTGACTTTACGTAGTCAATCGTGATAACTCTATTTGAGAGTAGTTGTCGCACCAATCACCGTCTATGATGAATATGTCTCGACTTACCGTTTTACATTGTGATATGAGCTCTGTCAAAATTCAATTGACTATCACACTTTATAAACATGGTCGTTACCGGTTTACGCCATGTTGGTATGTCCTTTACGAATTAACGTAAATATCCCGCATATTCTATAAATTTATCTAAAATGATAAATTCATATTTCATCATAGATTTAGCTATAAGCGTCTGTTTGAAATACTTTCAAGATTTCTAAGACATAGCTTCCCACTTAGCGTAAATACATCCGCTCTAGTGGATCTAGATTCTTATACATATAAGAATCCATATTTACATTACTTTATCATTTGATAGCAGTTGGATATCTTTCATAATTCAATCATAGTACTCATGTAATAATTACTCAAATGGTCCCCACCTGACTATAAGTTGTAAATCAGGTCATCTGCCCGTCATTAAACACATATGATGTCCAATATTCTTTGAGTGTTCAAAATGGGGCAACACCTTAAGATTAAAAGATGTCATTGAATTCTAGCTAGGCCAGAATTCCCCACATTGAACCTCTCAAGAGTATTGTCCTTATAATATTTTTGACTTCAAAACAAATCCATATTGGTTCACGTGACCTTAGTTCCAAGAACCATATTCAAATTCATGTCAATCTTGACTCCAACATGTCATTAGTAGATTTGTTTATCTCCTTATCACTTCTAGTGATAATTATACCATATATGTATAAACACATGAGTACACACATACATCCATTAATTTTGAATCCACATTCTTACATGATATGGTGAAATTTGATGTCCTTGTTTGAGAGCTTTCCTTAAGTCATATAATGACTTAACAAGCCTACAAACTTTGCTATCTAATCCAGGAGCCATGAAACCCTCAGGTTGATTCATATATATTTCTTCTTCTAAATCTCCGTTTAGAAATGCCTTTTTCACATCTATTTGGTGAACTTCTAAATTTTTTAATGCGGCAATAGCACGTATCATTCTAATCGAGGTTATTCGCGTAATAAGCGAATACGTATCAAAGTAATCTAGACCGTCATCGGTGCATCGGCTTTCCTCTTCTTTTTGAAGATCTATTTATAGCCTAGTGGTTTACAACCCGAAAGTAAATCCACAAGCTAAAATATAATCTATTTCACTTTTAATGGCTTCTTTCCATTGAGCCATTCCGAGGAAGTTATCGCTTTTCGATAAGAAGTATGTTCATTTTCTACCATAAAAGAAACAAATCGGGTCCAAACGATTTCTCGGTTCTTCTAGGTTCAACCTCTTCTTCCTTGGGTTGATCTTGTCTCTCATCTTGGAGATCATAATCATCTCGTTGCCTCTGATCTTGGACAACTTTGTCATCTATTCTAGATGCTTTTCAATTTCCTTCATTAATAAGGAAATATATTTTCAAAGAATGAAACACTTCTTTATTACATTATGGTATCCTTGTGTATATCATATACAAAAAAACCATAAGTACTACTGTTATGAGCATATACTAAGAATATGCAATTCACAGTTTCAGGTCAAATCTTTTGAACCTTGGGGTTCAGTACGGATATCTTAGCTAGATATCCCCCCACATTTGTAAATACTTATAAGATAGTCTTCTTTTCGTCCATAGTTCATAAGAACTATCTTATTTTCTTTACAAGGGATCTTATCTAAAAGATAAGTAGCCGATATAATCACTTTCCCCCACATGACATGGCTTAAACCAGGACTTAAGAACATGGCATTAACCATATCTTCTAATGCACGCTTATTTTCTTACAACAATTCTCTTGTTGGAGTATCAAGAGCAAAAAATTTATGTCTTATTCTAAGTTAAGCACATAAATTTAGAAATGGAAACCCATATTCACCTCCGATGTGACTTCGAACCACCTTGTTTAATGATAAGTTGATTCTCAACTTATTTATATAGAACAATCTTGTCTATAACCTTACTCTCAAGTAAGTATAAATAGCAATATTTTGTACCACCATCAACGCATATGATGAAGTACTCGTTGTTCGCTACCTTAGTAAGTATCAATTTCAAATCACATAAAACCATGTGAATCATATCAAGGGGTTCGGTTATTTCCGTTTAACCAAGAGAAAAGACAATCTTGTCAATTTTGGCTTTAGCACAAGTTTTAATTCTGTAATCCGTGTCAATACAAAAAAGGGTATCCAATTTAGTTTAATTAGACAACATATTGAGTTAAAAATTAAAACATGTCTGAGTCAACCATGCCATACATTTAAACAATCAAATAAGCCGTATTCATACTCATTTTAATGAAATGACCATTAGAAAATACATTCAGCTTAAACATTTTCAAATTATGTTATTCGTTAAATCATTTTTTTTATTTGATTCAAACACAAGATGAAAGCCAAATTTCATTAAGTAACCATCCGGACACAAGACTCATACGAATCTCCGGCACGTACAACGCGTTGGTTAACTTAAACTCTTTTCCAGATGTAAATCACTTCTCCTGTTCCCGTGATATTAGCAGTTGGAGAGTTGCCCAAATTCGTTCTCTCCATTTACTGCATTAAAAGAGTTAATCAAACTCCTATCACCATAATCATGACATGATACCGAAGTGTTAATCCACCATTATCAATGGTCGGATTCCCTCGTGGCCTCAGTTTTCATGTCATTCAAACCATATAACACATAGTTATGGCACATAAGGTTTCTGAATGCTTCAAAGCATCTACCGTACAC
>BQNB010123176.1:0-20146 GCA_026074375.1 Tanacetum coccineum
CAGTCAAATCAATTTGTCCCACAAGCAGTACTTCTCATGTCTGGCAAGGTTTCTATTCCTGCTGCTAGACCAAACCAGGTTACTGCTGGTAGGTCAAAACCAGTTTCTACTGGTAGGCCAAAACCAATTTCTATTGGTGCACCAGTTTCTACTGGTAAGCAAAATAGGCATCATCCAGTTCATACTGGTAGAAGAAATTTTTCTTCAGTTACTTCTGGTTGGTGGCAAAGTACTGCTAGACCTATGACCCATTTGCCTACACCTACGAGTTCTTATTTTTAGACCTTCACACCATTTGAACTTCCTGTCCATTACAAACAAATGCATTATGATGGGGATGGATGGGCAACTGCTGCTAAGCCCTCAGCAGGTTGTTCTTGGAAGGCACATAGAAATTAGGCACTATTTCATAAGAGATGCTAATGAAAAGAAACTTATTCAAGTGCTTAAAATACATACTGATGATAATGTGGCTGATTTGTTAACCAAGGCATTTGATGGACCTAGGTTTAATCATCTTATGGTTAACATTGGGATGCTCAATCCATAGATGCTATGGTTGAGGGGAGGATTTAAGTCCAAGGGGAGGGCTGATGTTGTAAAATTTTCTTCAATTTTCTCTTAGTAGTTGTATTTTTCTACTGGTAATTTTATTTGTTTCTTTTGGTAGCTTTAATTGTTTCTACTAGTAATTTTATTTGTTTCTTTTGGCAGCTTTAATTGTTTCTACTGGTAATTTTATTTGTTTCTTCTGGAAAATAAAAAAAATACGTTTTTGAGTATGGAAAAAGTTTTTGATGTGCATACAGTTTGGAATGATACTTGGTTATCTGGTTAACAACTTTTAAATATAAAGCAACCGCTTTCAGGGATTGGGTGTTGGCTTACCACCACACAGCAAATGGTATTCAACTCACCATGTCTAATAGACAACAAAAGAAGTCTGACTAGTCCCTGAGCTAACGGCTATCAGGTCTAAAGGACTTACTCAAATCTGTTGATAGCTGACAATTGGCTAAAAATTATAGGGTAATCAATCTCACATTGTTGATATCACAACAAAGAGTTGGCTAGTCCTGATGATGGAACGGCTTACAGGTAAAAGACATATAAAATCCGTTTATGGTTTGATGATTTGCCAAAAATCAATTAGGGTATTCCCATTCACCAATTGATTCATGTTCAAAGATGTTGGACTCGGGTTATTAATTCACAGGGTTTGATGTCATGATACCACCGAAGGATTAGCTATGCCCAAGAGTGAAGTAGCTACTGGTAAAGGATTATCAAATCTTACTCCTGTTGCTGAGGTGGTCCCACAGTCAATTTGCCTAGATCACAATTTCCTGAAGTGTTTTCACGTGCTATTTTTTTTTTGCTGTTCCATATTCAATCTGATGGTCTATGCTTTTTCATGAGTTTTATTATGAAGATCTAACCTGCTTGCACACAAAGATCTCGCTTATGTTGTTTCTCTCAGAATGATAGTCAACTATTTTGTGCAGAATTTTTAAGTATTCAAGACCAAACTCAAGCAGATTAGATGTTGTGGAAAAGTTTTATTTAATCCCTCAAGTGTTTCCAAGGACTGAAGAATCTATCTAAGAAAACTGAATATTAACATAGTCAAATTCCAGTTTAGAGGGTGGAAGGATTGTTAGGAATATTTGTATATACTTAGTTTCTCTGGCTACGGTATGTAGTTCCTGCTTGGTAGATAATAGTAGTTTCCTCACTGGCAGGTATGTAGTTTCTATGCTGGTAGAGTAAGTAGTATAGTAGAGTAGTAATAGTAAGATCCATACTGCTGGTATGTAGTTTCTGCTTGGTAGGTTATTATCATAGTATAACGTCAGGCTACTCGTTTAGTCGTTGGGTAGTCGTGGTAGGCTAAGTTCTGTGTCCTACTGGTTTAGAGTATTTAGTCCCTTGGTAGAAGTCATTACAGTTATTCAGGATAAGATTATAGATATTAGATATGGATATGCAGGCTAAATAAGAAGAATGAGTCTGATTCATCCTCACGCGTTTTTAGTAGATGCCGTATAGGGTTTCACCATTATATATAGAACCCACGGCTTAGGGAATTGGACATATTCAGAAAACACAATTCTCCTTGTTATTTAATAGAAATCCATAGAAGGATCTTTTAGTTTTTATTAGTCTTGTTCTTCTTATTGGCTTTGTCTAATTTCCGCATAGGCATTAGCTTTGTTTAGTAAGAGCCTCTCTTGTGTTTAGCTTGTGATTACATAGGCTATTCACCATCCTTAACAGGCAGTAAAGATCTATCTAGAGTGGGATTCTACACTACCAATATATATGTCACGAGCCAAATTCTCAACGAATGCAAGGGTTCGTGGTTTATCCTGTCGGTCTTATTGCAGGACCAACGATAAGGGTATAGTATGTGCCACGAGTAGATGACCCGATATGGCACTACACTGGTAGGGAGTTGGGGCCGCTCCCGTAGTCCACGGCAGTACGAATGACTTCGTGAGTCATAGCTCGAGCGCTCCCCCTTTCTTTTTCTTTTTTAATATACATTTAACTCGAACTATGCTCGTAAAATATTAGACAAACTCCCCCATGACTCGTTTATATAATGAATCTATACAAAATAGAGCTCAACTCAAACTCGACATGTTAAACACATTAGACTTGAACACGTTTAGAAATAAAAATGTTTTTTAAAACTAAAAAATGTAGTTAAAAGATACATAAGTACTTTCACACCAATGCATGAAATTCTTTAAAAACGATATATTCCCATAGAGGATGATCTCCATTGTCATCATCATTGCATTATGGTGCAGTAAGCATACACATATATAATTACGAAAAAAGGATGTAGTTTACGTGGAACATGAGTAGTTAGTTAAAAAAGAAAAGTAATAAGTAACAGTTAAAAAAAATTGGCTTATATAAGATCATCACATCATAATGTTTCATGAAAATTATAGCACATATCTAATGGTATAGTCATCTAAGTTGTATATGAGTTAAACGTAAAATTTCATGATAAACTGGCTATAATGATCTTTTTATTTACCGGATTCGTTTTCAGTTGGTTTAATATGCAGAACACTTCACATGTCAGTTCAAGGGTTGAATATCATGATTCAAGATGGTTAAGAGCAACTAATTACTGAAACCGGGTCAACCCAAACTAATATGTTTCAACTTTCAAGCTGTACCATTGTTTTGACCAGTTATCCAACCTGCACGACCATACTGATCAGGGTCTGGTAAAGAATGAAGACAGTAACTTACATCATATGACCGGTATCATGACAAAACTCCGGAATTAAAACACGCCACTTGTCGTTTGGTGAAAATGTTTCGGCTCTTAAAAGTATAGTGGCAGGCTACAAAAAAGGGTTAGCGCAAAAACAAGCATAGCAAGTATATTTGTTCCATAGTCACATAATTCGCTACGGTAGACACGAATTGCGATCCAGTTCGTTCGATCCAAAACATGATACGAAATCGATCCTGATCGACCGGGATCGCGAACTAGATCGGTGATTTTAGCGTTCCAAAATTTAATTGAAATCTGAATCGGGACAGTGCAATTCGCGTTCTAGGTATTTCCAATTAGCGTTCCAATAACTAGTTTTAATGCCCGTGCATGCACGAAGTTTAGACATTATGTTTTTTTAAATACATGTATGATTTTTGTTTTTATTTTGTTTTATAAGTTATGTTATAGGAGATTATCGAAAAACATATGAAGAGAATAGAGTCATATCTTTATTTATTATATGGCTGGGATAAATTACTAATTTTTTTTCTTTTTGATTTACTGTTAACTAACTTCGACATTGTGAGCCGGGACTAATCTCTTCAAAACTACTCTTTTAGGTAGCTGAAGTCGGCTCATATGTGAACCTCGAGGTGAGCCCAAGGGGAGTAGTATTCTCCTCGTTATATTCGAACCATTGACTCCACTTTGGAGGCTGTATCTTAACGTTGGGTATGCGTTGATATTGTATATGTTTTATGATTCTTAGTTGCATTATTAAGTAGCTATAACTTTAGATTAATGGTCACATTTGTGTTACAAAAGTAAAAATTTAGCTTCGCAATGAATTTAAACGCATCATAGTTGAGTTATCAAAATTGTCATTATTTGATAGATTATAGTATGCTAAAAACTCAAATAAAGTATTATGTTTCGTATACAATATGTTTTGTCACCCAAATATTTACTATTGGTATATATCTTTAATACATATACAAATGTAAAAAGTGTTGTACCCATTTTTTGTCACCAACACTTTTTTAAGATATAAAAGTGGCCCAGATTGTTGTATATAATTTATAGGCATACATACATGTCAATTGAATAAAAAGGACTTTTTGAGAAATTTAATCGTTAGTTTTGTACGTATTAAACAAAATAGAAAAAAAAAAAATGCATTCTTCCAAACACATCAATGGAATAGCTAGAAACCCTTTTTATTAATTTCTGATAATTATGTGCTTCGGTGTTTTTCTATTTGGTTGTACAACATAATTTCAGACCGACAATGAAAAATCCATCAAAAAGTCTTCGGGTAAATTTGAGATGTGATTAGATACTGTTAAATCTTTGTTTGGAAGTAAAAAAATTGTTTAATTTGGTAGTATTTTAAAATTTAAAGTCTAGGGGTATAAAGTTTAAGGGGTTTTTTGTTTTATTTTTTAAAGTTATAATAAAACATGTAAATTTATAAATTTACACTTAACTCCATATAATTTATTCAAAATTAAAAATCACTAAATTTTATTAATTACCTCCGCTTTTTTCAAGTTTTTTTCTTCACAAATTTGACACATATATTTTTATGTGTTTTTTTTCTCGTCATATTTCTCCACCACAAATTTTTAATTTTGACCAAATCGATTTAATTTTGACTTTTTATTGACCAATCAGATCACACGATTTTGCCTACGTGGCAAAATCAAGCGTTCTGATTGGTCTAATTTTTAAATTCATATGATTCAATTTGATGAAAAACTCCGAAATGATGTAATTCTTTTATTATATAAAAGAAGATATCTTATTCGTGATATGTTACATTAAGCTTGATTTCCGTGTGAGTCGTCAAGATTAGAAATACTTACTTCCATTTATAAAGTGCATATATTTATATGTACTACCGACTATATATAATTTGAAGATATAGTCATATTTTTATTGTCTTTTGGATATTGATTATGCTTTATGTTGTTGATAAGTATTATATTATGAATGTTTAGATTTCAAAGTAATATACTTTTTTCGTCTCAATTTATTAGTTCATTTTTGAAATATTTATTTTTAAACTTTGATCTTAATTAAATTTTTTTTGTCATATAATACTTGATGCAAAATATATGAATGAATTGAGTTTTAAATGTATTTTTATTGGTATAATTTTCATCAAATATTATATAACACAAACAAAAAGTCAAAAGTAGACTAATAAATTAGGACGAAGGGAGTATTAGTTATTGGCTACATGAGTACATCGTACCACATTACTTGGTACATCGTACCGAAGCGATCCCAAATGAACCTACCCCCATCGAACCGAATTTTAGGTGCCTAGCGAACCACGATCCCAATCTGTGATCCCATACCGGAGCGATCCCCGTTCCATGTGACTATGATTTGTTCACAACGAACAAAGATATGAAACAAGCATAATAGAAAATTATCCAAGGTTACAACCATATTTATCCACGGTTACAACCATATTGATAATAGTTAAAAGATCCTACATAATGTCATACAACCATATCAAATAATAGAAGAAAAAGAAGATATCAAGGGTTGTTGCGGCTAACGAAAGTGGCAGGTTTAGTGATGTCACAGCAAATAGTGGTGACCATGAATCGGACTTCGTTCTAATCTCACGGAGAGCATTGCGAGTGTTCTTACAACACTCACATGACGAGGCATGTGGCTCACTCATGGGTGGTAGAGGAGATGCTGGAGAGGCATTGTACCATCTTGGCTTTGTGTCTTTGGGTTTGTTTATGGAGTTTTCGGAACTTTGAGGATCCAGTGTTGTTGTGCAAGGTAGTAATGAAAGAGTTGGTTTGTGGAAGATGCAAGTTTGAGTTGAAGAATGCATAATTATTTAAGGGAAATTTAGAGAAGAGTTTAGTCCAATGGATTGAAGCATGAAGTGTATGAGGATATGGGAAAAGGAGATAGTGTGTTTAACTAATGGATTTGGGAGTGGGGGCTACGGTTATTTGTGAGAAGTAACTAAGGTGGTTGGTTAGTCGAGGTTGTTTTGGTGATGAAAGTAACTAAATAAAAGTCCTAGTTCATAAGAAATTTAGCATAGCTTTCCAAGTTAGCATCGCAAACTTCAAGAGTTTCGTTGTTTTACTTAGCTTTTTGTGTGTATGCATTCATAATTAAAGTGTGTAAATGTTTTAGTTGTCATCCTCTTTGCCCGTCAGTCCCTAGCGCACAACTCTGTAAAGAGATTCTTTATACGCTCATACAACCTCTATTGAATTAATTCATGTTCGCGTGCTCTCCCTTGACCTTTAGTGGTCAAATCTTCAATACTATTAGATGTATTAGGTATGACCGAAGGATAAGCTGATCGATTGATAAATAATTAAGTGCCAAACAAATTTATAAGAACTAATTACCGACTTGAAGGATATGGCAGCAAGTGATACGATTGGTGATATATGCTCGGATTCAGATGTTAAGTTATGAAGTCAATTTTTTTATAGAGTTTTGTCATTTGAGTATCATTTTATTATCCACTCTTTTAACAAAATATATTATTTAGGGTTTTGGTTTTACGATTAGATTTCATGGAAAAGACAGCCAAAAAGCTCCCTTCATCGGTGCAGTCAGTTATCTCCAACAACAACCTTTTAACCGAAATCTTAGTCAGGTTACCTCTTCTTTCACTTGTTTTGTATAAATCCGTATCCAAAAACCGGCCATCTCTTATAAAAGACAAGCTTTCGGGTCTCTTTCTCAAAAACATTTCATACAAAATAAATTATCCACCATGCAGTTACGATTTTGTACCGTTGGATATCCGCATTCCGGTCTGTAGATCTTCATTACTCGTTACCAACTTCACTTTTGGCCCAAAGGTACGACGTAAGAGTGATGTTAAGATTTTGCATTCGTGCAATGGTTTGCTTTTATGTAGTACATTTTTTGGGAGGTTATATGTGTACAATCCATCCATTACTAATATGTTTAAGGTGATGCCAGAACCCGATAATTTGATATGTTATCGAAATTCTCGTATGGCTGGTTTGAAAATTGCTTTTGATCCTACTAAATCACCTCACTATAAAGTAATTTATGGTGAAATAGTGCATGATACATGGGTTCAAATACATACGTACTCTGTTAGGGTATATCGCACCTGCACAGACCTCTGTATAGTATATAGCTCATGCATACACCGCTCGAACAAACAAAGAATACAAACAAGGCTTACGGAAAATAAATGCGGAATATAAACGACACAAGATATAATGTGGTATCCACGACTATGATAGTCGTGGCAGTCCGGGGATCAAATCGGAGAGATATTATTAAGCTCTAAGCTAAACTGCTTAGGCTCGTGCCAAACTACACGACCCGTGCTAAACTGCACGGGGTACAAAACACACACACACTGATCTAAGTTTACAATTACAATAAGAGGGGTATTTATAAGTGTGAAACCCATCTTTAGTTTTCTTATCTTACCGATGTGGGATTGGGTTTGCACCCAACAATCCTCCCCTCAAACCCAATACTACAATGGGCCTCCCTTCAAACGATACAGGATGCAACATGTTTTAGAGTCACTGGTCCACCTGTCCCACTCTATCTAAACGGCGTGATCTGCTCTACCTGAGCTATCGTTGAATCTGATTAACTTGGGGTTGCGCCACCTGTGCCTACATTAGTGGGCTATATCAGTTCAACAACGTTAACAATCTCTCCACTTTGGAGCTGATTCACTTCACTGCTCTCCGTCTCAATAATCTCTATAAATCTTTGAACCAACCTACCCCCCCTTTAACAATGCTACTACTCTAACCTTTCTGTACCGCAGAACATACGAAACACGCTGCACCAACCAAACACAAGGCTAGGAGACTTTCGATACAAGGTATCCTGAACTAACATCATTAAACTAGGAATAATCTCTCTCTGGTAAGACACCATCATCCGTTATCAATTCACTCGGAGGCCAGTTGAAGCTACGCAGAACTTCAACTTCTCTTTCATCACTAACCTGGTGAACATCGCTGCAAGGCTCTTCGTTCCAAGAATCTTCAACAAAGATAAAGAACCTTCACTTATCAATATTTGAACACGCTTTGCCCAACTGCAAACCTTTAGATTCTTCGCAAGATGAATCGAACTCTTAGTATATCTGTCACAGTATTAAACACTTTCTGCCTGAGCTCAGTCTAACTTCTTAAGAGACTTCTTCAAACCATATCAACTCTCTACTTGCTTATCAACTGCATAAACTAACTTAAATTTTAACATAGTTATACTACCTTTTGTAGTCTAGACTCCCACTCGACTGTTTGTTACAAACACCAACTGGTAACACATAACCAATCACAACAATCAACAATCAAATCTCACTGCTTATCCGAGCCATCTATCCTTCATCTCGAACACCAAAAGGAAACTTACCAAATAGGTGTTGAACATCTTCCATGTCGAAGCCTACGTCTTTAATCCGTACAAACTTTTCTTTAACTTGCACACTAGGTTTTCTTCTTTCCCAACTGACTAAAAACCCTCTGGTTGTATCATGTACATGTCTTCATCAAGGTCACCATGTAAGAAGGCTGTTTTGACATCAAATGGCTCTAAATGCAAGTTATTAGATGCTACAATACTCAAGACTAACCTGATTGTAGTCATCTTTACAACTAGATAGGAGATCTCATTATAGTCTACCTTATGTATTTGTTGGAAACCTTTAACAACAAATCTAGCCTTGTAGCTTTTTCTGCCATCTTGCTATTCTTTAACCCTAAACATCTACAAGCTTTGTGATGCCTTCTTTCCTGCTAGTAATCTGACTAAGGAACACTTATGGTTCTTTTTAAGTGAAACCATCTCTTCATTAATAGCCTTCTTTCATTGTACAAATTTTTTGTTACTCAAGGCTTCTAAATAAGACCGGTTCACCATTCTCTGTCAGTAGCAACTTGTTTGCTGATGGAGAGTACCTTACTAGAGCCCTGGACTCTCTGGTGGATCTTCGTACCTGTGAAGTCTCGAAGCCTCCCTCCTTGGAGGATGCTCCGTCTTCAGAGTATTCTTCATCTAATCTTCCACTATCCTCGAAGCTCCCACTGTTTTTGGACCCTCACTCGTATCTGAGCTCCCACCTGGGCTTTAAGTGATTTCTAAACTCAACCCATGCTCTGTGTCACACCCTGCCAAGGCGAAAACGCGAGGCGTAAACAAGAATGTATATCATCACAACACATGGTGTCTATATAGAGAATACTAAAATGAAAACTAAGTAAAGCAAAGACACAAAGTGTCATAACAATACCCAAAACCTAATGGTGTCCTTATTAATGAGAAAGAAGTCTCGTCAATAAATGACATGCAAAACATAATCCAAACAATTCATGCAAACGCATTAATTCAAACAGAAAGCATAAATAAACTTCAAGCATCCTACGGTCTCTTCTAGCCACTTCGCTCTATCTTAGCACCATTAAGCTCACCTGAAAATGATGCTTAAAACGTCAACATAAAGTTGAGCGAGAATCATAGGTTTACGACATACAACAATATCCAAAATAAACTTTCAATTAGCTGCTGCAATTACCAAAACAATTCACGACAACAATTAACAACAACAGGACGGAACGTGCCTACGATCCACAATCATATCAAAACAATGAGGTAGGCGTACCTCGCCGATCCACTAATAGTCATAGAAAGGAATACAAATCCTAATTCCAGACTCTTGGTACCGAAGTCACAATATCACAAGGAGTTGATCACCTCTAAGGATCTTACCCACAAAGTAGGCGAAGTCACATCTCATAACACTGGGTAGGAACGTTACCCCCGCTCCAAATCTCACAACATAACAACATCAACAAGACAAGACAAGCCAAAACAAGCAAAACAAAATAAGACAAGACAGACAAGACAAGCATCATTCTCACACCAAAATATCATGAGAAAAAGGGGCTATGAAACTCACCTTTGCTTAGCTTTCCAAAAGATTCCAACCAAAAAGCTTCACAAACAACTAGCACAAATCTAAACAACAAAATAACTCGTGTAGCTTAATGCACATGTAACAATCATATGATGGACGTCTAAGATGTTTAGTTACCCTCATGGGTCACCCCGACACCATGCCCAACTTTAACCACTTCATTACCAAGTTTCACTAGTTAGTCACAATTTGTTTAAAACTGCAAAGTTTTAACGCGACTTAACGTACTCAAAACCCTTACTTACTGACCTCCATAATTCAAACCAAAAATCATCTATGTTCATATATGAGTATATTAACTACCTCATGATTCCCAAGAGTCAATTACATGCACAAGTACTCCTAAGAAAATCAAACTTCAAAACAGTCCCAATTTGGATCTGTTTGCACACTAAAAAGTTTGGATCTAAAATGCATACTTAGACTCCAAATCAGAAGCTCTCCTTTGAGGGATCTTTAATAGACACATAGAACTAAACTCACGTAGAAGGGCTAAACCTAATTCCTTTTTTGAAGTGTGGGTTTTACTCCCCGAAATCAGACCCAAATCTGACCCGTATTTACTATTTTGACAACTTTTCTTGCAAACAATATTTGAATGACTTCCCAAACTCAAAATCGTTAGAGGCCGGACCTTTTGGAAAGTAGACTCTCTGGAATACAATTTAGACATAAGATTCATCAAAAATCTCGTTATCAATCATGAGATATCATCTGAACAACACAACCCAAAATTCTGCTCAAACCTAAATCAAGTTTTAACACGAATTAAACCTAACCGATCATACCCATACGATTACAATTAAACCCTAATCATTAGGACATGATTAATATCATTAATTTAAAATTTTATAAAAACCCTAATTCCATCATAATAATTATTACATGCTTTTTTTAATGATTAATAACTAACAAATATTAATTAAACACACCTTAAAGCTTCATTTCTTCACAAAATCAAAACCCTAAATTTTTCTCTTCTTTTTTTTTGGATCGGTCAAACAGTATATGAGAGAGGGTTATGGGATTTTATTTTTTATTTATAGGCCTCTAGAATAACCCTAGATAATTCCTAATTAGAGTCCTAGTTTAATTAGGCTTGGATTTCCTTTCCTTTTTTTTCCTTTTCTTTTTGGGCCGGCCGATCCCCACTATATATATATATATATTTTTTTATTAAATTATTAATTAACTAATTACTTGCATTACCTTAATTTCATTCTTTTTCCTCTAAAATTCGTTTTTTACTATTCATGTATAAAAAATATTTTTTATTAAATTATTAATTAACTAATTACTTGCATTACCTTAATTTTTTATAAAAACCTTAGCTTGTTTGCGCATACATTTTCGCTTAAATGCAATTTACTAGACTTTTAAAAATAATTAACTTTTTATTTTTATTAAACATAACATTCCAAAAATAGAAATTTTATTTCTTTCATATCCTTACTACTAGAACCTAATCTCTTCCTAATATTACTAACACATAAATACGTATACGTATAACTACTTACACAATTAACGCGAAACCACTTCAATTACCAAAATCATTTCATTGTCACCAAAAGTGAACGAAATGAATTCCACAAAATCCAACACAAATCCAATCCCAATGAGACGGTCACTCTCAATGGATTAATTATGCAATCTCACATATCCCACACAAACACATATAAACACGTATAAACACATATAACACATAACCCATACTTATAGAACAGATATTTAGGTCAACACTATGGTTTGACCAACCTGCTCAAGCCACGGTTGTCATAGTATCCCCACCTTGAGAAAATATCGTCTCAAGATTTAACTACTCGAGGCATTAGCACTATCGACAAACAACTAAGGACACTTAGACCTCATTTGATCCTTGCGTTCCCAAGTAAGCTCAAGACCACGCTTCGAATCCCAACTAACTTTCACTAATGCTATCATACTGCTCTTTTACTCATGACCTCTCGGTCCACAACATCAACGGTTCCTTGACAAAACAAAGAGTCTTGTCAACCTTAATCTCGACTAACTTCCACAATCTGAATTCAACTGCTAATGAATTTGCTTACCCCCACAAGGGTGCAATTAGCAACAAAACAACCCCAAACGAAAAGAAGCATCCCACTACATGAACCTCGCTGAAAACTCATCAAAAACCCTTAAGTTGTTATGACAACGTGTTTTATATCTTAACCTCGCAACTCGTCAAACAAGAACTGTCTTGAAATTAAGATATAAGATGTTACAAAGCTCAATGTATCTAAAGAATCCACGCAAATTCAGGTTTACTCAAACTTTCAACACCTCCTAATACAATTTTTGATACTCAGCTCATAAGACAGAAATTCTCAACCGAACTATAGGCCCAATCCATCCAAGGATCTCAAATTGTCCTACATAACTCGGTTCTAACTTGTCTTTCTTTCTAAACGTACTACTCCTCTCCAAGGTGAGACCTTCAACCACCCATAACCTACCAGCATTAATTCAAAAGTTTCCCACTACTACCAAGCTAACTCTTTCGACAATTTGGCTGCCTCAAGCCTTTCCTGTATTACCACTATCTTGTTGGTTGTTTCTTGTACCAAATTCGATCCATTCAACTCACTCTCTCTAGTTACGGAACATAAAATGGTAACCTACATTCTTTTCCATACTATGCTTCAAATGAAGCACATCCATACTCGAATGATAATCCCCACCTTAAGGAAAAACTCATCTCACAAAAGTGAGTATTCCAATTACCTCTAAAATCTACCATACTTGTCCTAAGCATAGCTAGGAATGGGGTAACTTAGTCAGTCCATTGACTACACCCAAATCGCATCGTATCCACTACTCACACTTGGTAACTTGACAACAATATCCTTAGTTATCCTTTCCCACTTCTACTCGGGTAACTCAGGTTGTAGCAACAATCCTGAAGACCCTTGATACTCAACCATCGATTAGTTAACCTAAAACCACACAACATCGTATCCGCTCCAGGATGGATAGAATACTTTTTCGTATACGCCTCTTCAATAGCCAAGGTCCTTACATCTCTCCAAATGGAGGTCTAAACCTCGTCTAACCAATATGAACCACTCTCCATCTCTTTTCACACTCGTTGGTCCATGCCACGCAACATCTTATGTTGACTCGTTCTTTGCTTTGGACATCTTATCTTATGCTACCAACATCCTTTTCTCAAACCTAGATCGGATTGTCGTACATCTATCTCGAACTCATTCTTGGCTTCACTCCTTCTTCCTACTCTACGGTACAACATCTACATTTGCCTTTCCTAGATGGTACTTGGCCTCGAAATCAAACTCACTAAATAACATCCATCCATCATCTTTGCCTCATGTTTAATCCTTCCGATTGAAAGTGTGTTGGAGACATTCATGATCCGTATGGATTACTCTCCATGTCTCGTTCACTTAATGCCTCTAGCATTATAAGGCAAAACCTACCACGTTAGTCATGCAATCCTTCATAAGAACCTTCTGTTGTCGCGACGTACAAGCAATCACCTTCTCCCTTTTTTTCCAAGCATACTTCCAAATCCTTGCTTCGCGCGTCATAATATACTACGAAATCGTCTGCTCCTTCCGGCAATGCCAAGATCGGCTCATTACCTATTTTATTCCTTCCACATCTAGATAGCTTCCTCTTTGCTCCACTTCCATGTTGTTGGAAAACTTCACGTACATCTTCTGTTCCTTCAGTGACTTCATGATCATCTGTACTCCTCCTTAGACTTTAGGTCGGTTTAAAATATCATCTGTATATATACGTTAACTAGCTTGTCTATATACGGCCATGCACACCTGGCTCATTAACTCTATGAAAACTGCTGGTACATTTGTTAACGCAAAAGGCATAGCCGTAAACTTCAACGTGTCCATTACGCATCCTATATACAGTCTTAGCTATGTCATCCCCGTGCACCCTCCATTGGTGACATCACATACGAACTTTCTATCTCACTCTTCTCGAGATAATCTATGCACATTCTAAACTACCCACCTTTCTTCCTACAAACATATACTGATAGTCCTCCACACCACACAGTTACATTCGTACAACCATCACTTGCAACTCCTGCAATATTCCACACCTCGTGCCTTTACTAAGACCGTCAAAAAGACACGAGCATTCGCAAATTGGCGTCGATCATTGTACTAACTTCCATACGAGTAATCCCATTCTACGCTCGAGGGTAAAACCTACTAATTCCTTTGGAACCACTTTAGAGGGCTCACATACTACAAAGATATCACATAATCTCAACTCATCTTCATTGTACTCTACGAGACCTCGTATCCTCTTTAGTTCGTTTTCTCCATGAACCTTAAGCACTCTCCAAATTACCAAGGCATTTTAACTACCTTCTCTTTTGTATACCATCTAACCTTATGTCTCAACAACTTTTTCTCCTCCTATAACTACATCAACACTCTCGTAACTAAAGAGGTACTAATCAAAAGTAAAACGAAAACTTTCTAATTCCAACTTGAGGATCGCGAATTAATCTCCATTCGTTCGCTACCATTAATAGCTCCACCAGAGGGTAAGATTTTCGTATCACCCTAAAGATAACTTTAGCACTCCACTGCCCATGAGGAAATTTCAAAACTTCACATGCACCAATTGGTATGGACCAAAAAATACACGTTTCTAAAAAGCAAAAAATATAAGGTTCAGAACGCTTAGGAATTTAACTGTGTTCGAGACAAGATAGATCGAAGCCGCTGCTGACGATATGAAGACATTAATGCGCATCAACGATTGCGCTAGGAGAAACACCGTGCCTCAGGAACGTGAATAATAGCTCAGTTTTTCGGTACTCATATGGAGACCGCTCCGATTATTGTAGTATGATTAGAAGATTAAGATGCTACAGATCCTCTTATATGAGATACCATAAGTTACTGATTTTACCTAGGGAAATCTTTCGACCCGTCTGCATAGACCTAGATGTTTTACATAAGTGCATTTTGTATGAACATTAGATATGTCACCGTTAGTTAGTCAAATGCAAATAGTTTTAGAGGTTAGTGGGTAAGATATAAAAGTTTTATAATTAAAATTTGTCACTAAATGGTTTTGTAATTTGATGGTTTTTCATAAGATGTAATTGTGTAGAACTATAATGCTTTTTGTGGAAGAAATAACAAAACGTGGTATGATTAGGTTATTTTTATAGAGATGTGTGTTATTTGTTTTGTAATGAGATAGTTTTTATTCACGCCATATATACTCAGGATATGTATCTAATACTCAACAATCTTACTTTCAAATGGAATTTATTTGACTCACAACAGTAAAAAAAACATCAAGATAGCAGAAAAAGGCTCCAAAAATACCTTAAGATATTTCCATTACTCTCAGTATATTAATTTACTTGAAAATCGAACACGACAAGAACTCTTACATCACCAAACACCATAAGAGGACTCATCCATACAAACTGTCTAGAAACCAAACCAAAAAAGTTTCGTAAACTTTTGACAAGGGACAAAATCAAAACGCACAGAACGAAAAGAACATTTAGAAAACCTTTTCTATGAAAACACATAGTAATAACCAACTCGAGGTTGGATAAATCTCAACGAACAATGAGCTAACGAAAAACCAACTTAGAATCGCGAAGACAATACAACAGGTATCCGATGGTATCGCCAAACGATAGATGTTATGGGAAACATTACCCATGTGACTACCAAAACACCAACCTAATATAATCGACTCTCCAGGTTTGGTTAGGAGGGAATCTTTAACCCCACAAAGCCTAATGGTATTCTACACTACCTCTACACGTATCTAGACTTACATCCTTACATTTAATACATACAAGCAACTAATGATCAAATGCATTCAATAAGTACAAGTACAGTGTGTGTTGCCTTTAACTTATGTTTGTGACCATTACTTATATTGAACTTTTTCACACGGTGTCTTAACTTCCAAGACCACATATCTAATGATAACACTCACTATACTCACATAGAAATTAATAATAATCCAAATATAACTCAACATGATAATCCATCTAACGAACATAAAATCCCACGCGACCAGACGAAACAGAAGGTCACCTCATGACACATTAATTATAAAAGCAATCCTTCGATTATAGCAACGTATCAAGGTCGAAATTGAAATAACCTTATGTTGGGCCTCGCTTGGCGTTTGTCTTTTCTCTCTCAAAAGTCTCCCAACTCCAGGGTTTCAGTGAGGTAAACAATCTCCCCAACGATTTCTCCTTAACGGTAGGGGGAAGACATGACTAAAACTAATAAAAGGGGGTTATTACTATTATATTCTCCATATAAAAAAGTATATATTAATATTATATAGTAGTAAATTCACGATAGAACGAAATTTCAAAGCATTTTCAGGTAGCGGGAAATTATGCGTATATACATACACAACAACTTATGCCATAAAATGACAACTATTAAGGGGACACCTATAAGCTATTAGTCTAGGCTCAACCACCTAGTTCTCTATAACCAGAATAGGCTCTGATACAATCTTCACACCCGCCTAGGCGGAAACGCGAGGGCGTATCAACAAGTATGGATATATCACAACACATGGGTGTCTATATAGAGAATACTAAAATGAAACTAAAGTAAAGCTAATACAACAAAGTGTCATACACTTACCCATAACCTAATGGTGTCTTTATTACTATGAGGAAAGATGTATAATAACCAAACCAATTTATGCAAACGTAATGTATTCCAAAAACAGATCGCATGTATTAACGCAAGCATCCTAACAGGTCTACTTTAGCTACGATACTGCGCCATCTATCTTTAGCTCCTTATTGCTCACTGAAAATTGATGCTTATAACGTTCAACTAAAGTTGAGCGAGAATAATAGGTTTACGGACAAATACACATTATCCAAAAATCAACTTTCTGTAAATGATGTAATTACCAAAAACAATTCATGACAACAATTAACAATCAACGGGACGAAAACGTGAACCACGATATACATCGCACACCAAAACAATGAGGGTGGCGTACCTGCCGCTTTACACTAAATGTCATAGAAGGAATACAAAAATTCTAATTACAGAATCTTGGTACTGAAGTCATAATATCACAAGGCACGTTATCTCTCCAAGGATCTTACACACAAGGTAGGCGATTGTCAATCTCATAAACCTTAGGTAGGAACGTTACCTTCCCGCTCCATTCTAATCAACATAACAACAAAAACAAAGTACAAGACAAGACAAGCAAGAACAAAACAAGACAAGACTAGGACAAGACAGACAAGCCTTCATTCTCACCCCAATAATAACAATAAGAAAAAGGGGCTTGAACTCACATTTGCTTAGCTTCCAAAAGATTCAACCATAAAAGCTTCACAAACAACTAGCCACAAATCTATTTAAACAAAATTACTGTTGGTTACACGCTACTAAGCCAAAGGGCTTTTTTTTTTATGCACATGTAATAACTAATATGATGGATGTCTAAGGTGTTAGTTACCCTACATGGATCACACCCAAAAACCATTGCCCAACATTAACCAATTCGTTTACATATTATTTCAAAGTCTTACAATTTATCCGAAGACGCAGAATTTTGACGCGACTTAACGTACTCAAACCTATACTCTATTGATCTTTATATTTCATACCAGATAATATCACCTATGTTTATTTATGAGTTTTGTACTACCTTATGATTCCAAGATCCATTTACATTATCTAGAAAATCAAATTCAAACAGTCAATTTCAGATTCTGATTGCACCTTAAAAAGTATGACCCTAAAAACCATACTTAGACAACAAATCAGAGGCTAAATATTTATGGAAGTTTAATAGATACATAGAACTTGATTTCTGTAAAAGGGTTAATCCTAATTCGAATTTTAAGTAGGGTTTTACTCCCCGAAATCAGACCAAAATCTGGGCCAGTATTTATGTTTTGACAATCTTTTTCTTGCTAAACCAATATTTTAATGACTTCCTTTCCTCAAAAAAACTTTCGACGGCCAGATGTTCTGGAAACTAGACTATCTGGGTACGTCATAGACCACCGGAACTTGACAAAAGCTTAATACCATCATTGAGTTATCCGCCAACATCAATTACGCCATAAAATCTGCCCCAATCTAGAATCAAAATTCTAACGCGAATAAGGTCTAATCAATTACACCCTGAAGCTAATTCTTAATTAAACCACTAATACATTATAAATGATTATTATATCATTAATTACTGATTTAATGATCCCCTAATTATTCTACCATAGTAATTATACTTGAATTATTGTTTAAGAACTACTCAAGGAGTAATTAAAAACATACATTAAAGGCTTTGGAAAATGGCTTGATATGGGTCAAAAATGATAAAATGTAACCCGAAAGCTTGGAGATGAATCAAGAACTCTTCTTTTCTTCTTAAACCTTGGCTTATACTTAGCTTTACCTTCCTTTCTTTTCTTCTATGGCTTGGCTAGATCATCATTTTGAGAGAGGGTTTAGTTTAAATGGTAAGTTGTAAAGGTATGTATGTATGCGTGTATATATAGAGCTAGGGAAGGAGTGGTGCCCAAGTTGTGTAGAGTAGTAGCCAAGGTGTAGCAAGGGTGACTAAGGAGAGCTAGGTTTATAGCTTGGAGAGGTGTTAGGAAGTGAGGGGGTGCGAATTACCAAGGTGGTGTTGAGGTGGTTTCGCTTAGGGTACAAGGTGACTAGTAGCTTACAAGGAGGTGGTGATGTGTTGAGGTGCTTAATCTTGGGGCTCAAGGGTGGTGACAAGGTGCTAGGAAAGATGGTAATGGTGGTGCTTAGCAAGGTAGTAGACATGGTGGTGACAAGGTGTGGTGAGTGGTAACTTGCTTAGAACTAGGTTTGAACTAGTTTAGGGGGTTACGGGTCATTAGGGTTTTTTAGGTTAGGGTTAAAGGTTTAGAACGAGTAGGAATGAGATTGGAGGGAATCTCTAGTTCAAATTTTGTGCTATAGAGACTTGTAAGTTGTGCTAAAGAAGTGGTACGAAAACTACAAAGAAATTAGAGGGAAAATGCATATTTTGAATGTGGTGCATTATCGGGTTGTACTTTGTGCTTTAAGGAATTGTACTATGGTTTTAGAGGGAAAAGATATTCAAATATTATGCATTATACACTTGTACACATGCCTTGCAATCTTATACATTTATTTTGTATGTAAACATGTTTTGTTATAAATGTTAACGTTTGAAATTCGTTTTATAATAAACGTTATGAAAGGTACGTTAAATAGATAATGTATGGTAAAATGAAAAACATATTGCTTGACATATTATAACGTTTACTTGCTGTAAACGTTGATGAAATTGGCATTGGTAGGTTGCGTGAGCACGTTTACTTTTGTAATGTAAGTTACGTTACATTATGGATGGAATAAAGCAAAAATCTTTCCATGAAAATGGTTGCATCTAATTTAATAGATGAAAATTACACTGAGCAAAATTGCATCTAATTTAATAGATGGATAATTACATAAAGGAAAATTATGGGTTGTTATAGTCTCCCAACCTTAAAGGAAATCTCGTCCCGAGATTTAGTTGGTTGTTGGAGTGATATTTAGAAATAGATGTGGATACTTGGCACGAATTTGATCTTCGCATTCCCACGTAAATTTTGGTCCTCTTTTTGAGTTCCATCTTACTTTGACTATAAGGATACGACTTTGTTTTAGTTGATAGACTTCACGATCCATAATTTATATTGGTTCTTCCACAAAGTTGAGTTTGTCATCGAGCCGAAGCTCTTTCATTGGAATGACGAGATATTCGTCAGATAGGCATTTCTTTAAATTAGAAAACGTAGAAGGTACTGTGGACATTACTGGGTTCTTTACGAAGCTTAAGTTTATATGCCACTGGGCCGACCCTTTTAAGGATCTTAAATGGTCCAATGTACC
>BQNB010123177.1:0-20146 GCA_026074375.1 Tanacetum coccineum
GATGTATAGAAAATAAGTGATACCGTAATAAATTACTTACTTGAGTAAAGTTTTTATTAAAATCTATGATACGAAGATGTATGCATGCTTCTTCGTACATATTTGTCAAGACAAATATTATACCCTTTAAATAAGTTATTGCCATCCAATTTGTAAGAAACACTTGCAGATACTTTTTACTATACGTGAGACATATGTAGATCGCAATCCCAAGGTGATTATACACTTTTTCGTGAGACGTTAGTGTCACATTATCATAGTTCTTGATTGGACGAATTAATCGGTTTAGTGGTGAGACCTTAAACTCGAGGCATAAATGGGATGAAACATGCTTACTAATATATTATTGTAATAAAGTAAGTCCTTTAAGATTCTAGGAATCACACCGATGGCTATTATTGATCGTCAATTACCTTTTGAATACACAATTGCTAGCAGATGAACTATGTGATGGTGGTATGTCAAGTTGGATCCTAGCCATTAAAAAATTAATTGTTTAAAATGTTTAAACATGGGTAGTTAATTTTCTTTAAGGAATATTATCGAAAATACTAAAAATTGAATTTTGCGATTCTATTAATAGTATTAATGCAACGATAAACCGTAAACAAGAATTTCTTTCTTTCTTTAAGAAGTCAAACCGAGACTCCTTTCCTTGTAAAGAACATGGAGACTCATTCCTATCAATTTTTCTTGCTTGGGAAAGTTATAATAGGAACGTAGGAATTGTCCTAATATAATCAAACTCATAGCAAACTTAAATGTTAAGTAGATTGCATGACTTATATTTTCATATAGATTTCATCACCCTTATTCGGTGGTGAGTATTTTGAAACATATAAGACATTCGGATAATTAGAGAACATGTTTTTAAAGCTATCAAATGATAACATCTTAATGTAAGATGCTTTATGAGTTCTTGATTAGGAAATACCAATACTACCGCAAAAGTGGTAAAGGCAAACTATTAGAAAAGTGACTTAAACTCTAAGGGGCGTTTGGTAAATTTGTGTGACTTGGCCACCAAGTTTGTTTAGCCTATAAATAGGAATTGATGGGTTTAGTTTTCTTTGTACCTTTTGAATATTTGTTTTGTACCGTTTGAATTAGGGTTTGGTACCTTTGAATTTGATTTTGTAATTTGGTTTGGTATTTGAATAAAGCTTCCGCTTCGTTCGTTCGAATTTTGTTTGTTTGCTTCGTGCTTTTGATTACCAGCAAGTGGTATCAGAGCTGGGTTGAAGATGAAGAAGAAAAAGAAAAAGAAAAGGTTAGTTTTGGGTTCGTTTGGATTGAAGTTGGTTTTTTGATTGTTTAAAGAATTCGTTCTTCGTTATTGGAATTCGTTTGGATTTGGAATTGTCGGATACGGCGGAGTTTCCAGATTCGTTCGTTTGGATTTGTTTTGGATCGTTTTCAGATTCGATCGTTTGCTTTGTTTTGGATCGTTTTCAAATTCGATCGTTTGATTTGTTTTGGGTCATTTTCAGATTCGATCGTTTGGATTTGTTTTGGATCGTTTTCAGATTCGATCGTTTGGATTTGTTTTGGATCGTTTTGGATCGTTTTTGGATTCGATCGTTTGATTTGAATTTGGCTAGTATCTCTAGCGTTTGGAATTTGGAATTTGAATTTGATTTGAAGACGGTGAAGGAGTTTAAGTCACGATGGAGATTGTTAGAAAAATGACTTAAACTCTAAGGGGCGTTTGGTAAATTTGTGTGACTTGGCCACCAAGTTTGTTTAGCCTATAAATAGGGATTGATGAGTTTAGTTTTCTTTGTACCTTTTGAATAGGGTTTGGTACCTTTGAATTTGATTTTGTAATTTGGTTTGGACGATACTTAAATGTTAAGTAGATTGCATGACTTATATTTTCATACAGATTCATCTCCCTTATTTGGTGGTGAATACTTTGAAACATATAACTAGAGAACATGTTCTTAGAGTTATCAACATCTTAATGTAAGATGCTTTATGAGTTTTTTATTAGGAAATACCAATACTACCGCAAAAATGGTAAAGGCAAACCAGGATAATGTATCTAGTTGTTTGTCTTAATCAAAATTAAGGAGGAAATTACATGCCCAATTTTCAAGTTAATATGTATCATTGACGGATAGTCCCTCATCTACCTAGTAGAAATTTTTGAAATCCAAGTACATTGCTACTAATTAAGATTTCAAAGAGAATTAAAAAATAAATAAATCACTATTTGTTTCCACTGGTTATGGAACACTTACAATGTTGTCAAATCCAGTGGGAGCATCGTGACTTATTTATGAACACGACATTTATGTAACATTGTCTAATTCAGTGGGAGCTACAAGGTTTATTATCTTGGTAATAACCCAGATTATTTCTCGCTTGTCTTGGGATAATGCATAATTTTCCAACTATAGACACTCATGGTTTTAAAGATAGTCATGCACTATTTCTTATTAAACAAAGTGGTTCTATATCTACTTGTAACACTAATATCTGTGACACTATCATATTGTCCATGTAAACAAATAAATGTCGTGTTGTTTAACTATGTGTACGATGTTGTGCCAAGCACAAGTGGGAGAAACCTTTATTGTGTGCAAGGTACAACACATGACAAAAACAATATGATTAAATGTTTCTCTTGACCGTAAGATAAGAAACTAGTATTCTACTAGGACTTATTATCATATTTAGAACATATGTCAAGATATGAAATAAACACTACTTCAAGTAAAATGTTTATATGTTTTTGGAATGTCCAAAATAATGTAAAAAATGTTTTTAGTCTCTTCAAGTCCCAATAATAAAGTAATTATTGTTTAACTTGAAATTACTATTAAAGCTAAGAGTTGGCGTTCAGAATTACTTTAGTTAAATATGTTTATGTTTAATGTAAATTAATAAACATTAAGTCTGTTAATTGTTAAACGACTTATAACATAAAAGAGTTGATGTTCAAAATTACTTTAGTTAAATATGTTAATGTTTAATGTAAATTAATAAACATGAAGTCCTTTAACTGTTGAAAAACTTAAAACATAAAATAAGTTATATCTTCTGGCTATGACATGAACAAAAGTCCATGAATTGTTCAAAGGCAAAATAATGTATAGTTAATATGTTATATCTTTTGAAAGATATTTACATAGAGTTCTTAAACTAGTTAAAACCATATACATTATTGCATGCAAATAGGTTTTAAATACTATAAATTCAATTTAGTTAGACACAATTGATTTGTATGTATCCTAATGAGTATTAAGTTATTTAAAAAGATTGTGGTAAAGTCTCACACTTAAATTACTCATAGAATACCACATTTTATGGTATGTCTAGAGTGATGCATCAAATTCTTTGGAATTATTTGATTATGATAACTTAAATATTTTACCTCCAAATCTGTCTAGGTTTGAAATTAAGTATGTCTTGTATATACTCAATAAAACTCTAACCTAGAAGGTTAATAAGACACCATCATGATTATGGAATATGATGACTCCCTTTAAGTCTTAAAATTAAAGTTCTGAATTTGTTAAAAGTCTTATAAAGAATGATATTAACAAACTAAACTCAAGAACTGTCAATGTATCTTTTAATCGCTACTCTACATGCTAAGTAATTATAGAAGAGTCTTTAATTACAAAAGGCAAGTGGGAGCATTTTTAGATCTAAAAGAGATAAAAATACAAAATACATAATATTCTAAACACACTAGTGAATATCATATTGAGGCTTTAAATGTTAAACCTTATAATGATATAATTTTTGTTCATAGATCCGTAAGAACACCTCAAATACTTGATTAATAAATGTTATATCAATATTGAGGAATATGAGTCATAGGATCACAGTGAACCTGTTAATCATTAAAGGTGCATTATTAAATTTTGAATTTGGTATCATGGTGAAACCATTAAGATGCATTGTTGAATTTTGAATTTGATTAATAACTCAAACTATAAATGTTAAGATGCTGTCTATAAAGATAATCATTTTTGGAACTTGATTGATCTTTAACTAAACGGTTAGACTGTGAAGTTAAAATGAGTTTCATCAAAGAGAAGAAAAACCCAAGTGGTTTGGTTCTTGGTTTCAAACTCATAGGGACAATGTTGTACACATATTTGATGCATGCATTATGATAGGATTTTTAATCATACGCAAGCAATTGTTTTTGATTAAATATTATTAATATGCGCATTAATTATATAAAGATGTTAGATTGCCATACTAGTGTTCATATTGATGAAATATGATAATAGAATTTAAAATTCTTTCTTAAATGATTACTATTGCGAGGACGGTTAGTAATCAAAGGAGTTTATAAATTCATATAATCTATATGAAGTGTACAAAAGGCAAGAATCCAAGTATGGATTATCGCAAGCATATAGGAGAAGAATCTTAAGTTTATTATTAAATAAATCACTTAAATGATTTAAATTTAATTATAATTAAGATAACTCATGAGTATTCCTAAATGCTAGTGGGAGTGTTATGTTCAGGTTTCCTTCACTGTAGATATAGGAATAAAACATTACAACCCATGAAGACTAATATGTTTATTGTTATAAACATATGCGGTATATAAGTCTAACACAACATGACATACCATTTAGAAAGTCTAAATGGATACATATCTTTTGATAAGATAGACATGAATGAAATTTAGTTAGACGAAAGGACTTCATATGTACATCATATTGTGTAGGAAAGTAGTTGTATCATGCATGAAGGCAAGATGATTTGACAACATTGGTATTTAGTCGAAAGTTATTAGATAATTATAGAATTGAATAATTTAATGGAATATGTTTGGTTTTGGAATTCTTCTTAGATTATGGATTTGTTCATATTAATGAATATCTAAGGATATATATTACAACAATTTGTTGTGCAATTAGAATAAACCAATGAACTTGGAGTTCATGAGGTGCCAAACATTATTAAGAGAATATTCATTGTTTACGAATTTTAAAAGCATGGGGTTGTTTGTGTACACAGATGCTAAATATAATTGAGATGACACTCAATACTAGTCATGGTATGATTTTATTTTTGATGATGACCATGTGGACTAGTTGTGCTCTACTAAGAGCATAGTTGCATTATACATTAAAGAATAAGAATGCTTTACAGTTTTGGAAGCTATAAAAGATGATTGTTATCAATAGTTGATGTCACACACCTTATAAGATATAGTGTGTCAAGATATTAGGATATATACGAACAAACATTCATCATATATAGTCAAGAATTTCACTTATTGAATTCTTGAAATAAGTATTCTCAAATTCCTAAAGATCAAAGCTAGTTGGAATTATGAAATCTATGCCTTGTTAACAAGTACGATAGTCGTATTTTGAGGCATGATTCATCAACTAGAATTATCATGCATTTGATCTATTTAGTATTTGGATAAGGGATGTTAAGACAATTTTATTAATGATAAAGATACGTGGTATTAAGTTAAAGGATGTGTCCGCCAAACTCACATGATATTCATAAGATGAATATTGGACTTCCCCAACTAACAAGATTATCACTTTATGTGATACAGCGCCATTAATGAAACTTGTAGTGATTTGATTTACTAAATCCTTAGACTTGAGAGCAAGTAGTCATGCATGTGTAGACAATCTTCAAGTGATGTAGTTTAAGTTACGTGAATATAGGTATCTATTAATTGAAGGACTATTTCCAGAAGTGATTTTGAAGCATTGACTTAACACTTGTAGTCACTAAATACTTGTTCTATCAATGGGGAGTTGAATATGAATGCCACTGGGTCCCGCGTCGTTGTGTTAATCAGGATGTAGTTGTGGCCGCAACCCAAAACTCTCAGGTAGATATGTCTTAATGATTTTTGGTAATCATGATTAATCATATATACGAGAAACATAATCGTTAAATAATGGAATCACTTAGATCCATATCCATTTTTAACACCGTATCAAAAACAAAGGGATTGTAAATACTTAAATCATTTAACTGTGACTTTACGAAAGTACACTCAGGTATTTCTGGGAACATTGACGTGTTGCTAGACGCTTACCAATGTTGGTTATATATTATTTGTGACATTTCCAAGTGGAGCTGTGGGATATGTGTCCATATCATAGAAAAATATACAAAACCGGGTGAATTAACGTGAAGCCTATGGGGCACACCGCTTTTAAACACAGAGATACGCTTATTAATGTAATTAATATATTTATCCTATATTAATTATTTAATTATATTAATATATTTCACGAAATAATTAAACGGTCTTTAATTAGATATTAACAAGTGAAGGAATTGTTTGTATGAAAACCAAACCCGTTGGGTGTTGGTTGTGACCGGTCGAACAAGAAAAGAAAGAAGGGTCCGAATGTTGTTTATAGTAAACAAGAAGAGGTGTTTGAATATGACTTGGAGAACAAATCTTGGGGCTATATATATTCCCCATGCATCATTCATTCAATATAGATATATGATATCCCTAATATAGTCAGTTGACTATTTATTCAAGAACATATATATTCCATTCGTAAAGTCCCTACCCTATACGTGCATTTAGTTTGTATGTATATTCATGAATGTTTAATAATTCGCATGAATTGAATTCATACTTGAAGGCAGGTAAGACCGTGTATACTTTTGGCAAGAATTATTATATTCACATCAAAAGTACTAACGTCCTGTCGAGAAACATCAATATACTATCCCTAGGCTATTCGTATCGTATGACGACAAAGAACCCAAAACAAGAACATGGAGTTGGGTTGTTTTATGGTAAAGGAAGGACTAGCATCCTACGTAATCTTAAGTGAGACGTGTAGTGTTGTTCACACCATAAAGGATTATCTATTTTGGTAACATGGTGGTTTTCCCGCGTTGTATTATTTTAATTATACACACGCTTATAATCAAGACGTGTAATTCGTTACTTGCTAAAAGGTAGCGTACTTGATCCCTTTGTTAATTACAGAGTTCTAAATGGTTTTAAATGTTTTCCGCTGCGTACTCGTCTTTTAATGGTTAATAGTTATAAAAACCCAACAACTACTTGTCTCGCAAATATTGATTTACGTATGTCTTTAAAGAGATTTGAATCAATAACTACTAAATCGACGGATTGGTCACATACCGTTAGGTCAAAGGTTTTTGCTAAATTGAAACTCATTTTTTGACAATGGATATAATAAGTTGTCTTGTACGTTCTGATTTAATTTCATGTGAGCTTGTTTCATAGATTTATCTTGTACTATTAACTTTTTTCTTTCTTTTATTGTGGCTAACTATTTATCAACCTCTTAAACCAAGAAGATGGTGATAAACTCATCACCATCACAATATAATTTACATCGTTTTCACCAAACCCCAACCACAAACGCACGTGAAATTGATGACCAAACACAATCACATAAACATACCGCATATTAAACACGACCTAATAAAAAAACACTTACACAAACAAAAAAAAGAAGTTACGTGGCCGATTGACCAAACCCTCTCCAACTCGAGTCTTCTCAGTTATAGGAATGGTAAGTGGCCTTACGCGTTGTGTATCATGTGTGATTCCTTTACCATTACGCGACGAGTCCTTATATTTCCCTAACCCAAAAAAAAATAACTGAAGATATTTTGCGAGTCCAAATGTTCCTAGTTGAGATTTTACTATAAGAGCCGTGTTCAAATTATAAACTCATCAAAGGAGGTCGGGTTATTATTATCTCCTGATTAAAAATAATACTTCATTAAGTATTTTTAACAGTGAAACTTAAAACGAAATGTAGCTTCCCTTCAACCATAATTTGCACAAATCTCACGCTTTTCTACGAAGTTTATTACAGTTCTCTTCGACTTATTAGAGCAAAATAATTAATAAATTACATATTAACAGATCACTATTATCTTCGTCACATATTTGTTGCTATGGCATAATTAATTAAATAGCTGTCATGTGCCACCAACATAACATATTCCCATCCCCATCCCGTATATAACTTAATGTGCTGTCTATCAATCTATTTTAGTGTAATAAATTCATAAATTTTAGAGTAAAATGAGCAAACAACAATAGATATGTCAAAGATTGAACATTTGTAAAAATGGAAATCTTTGAACCTCGAAACAGTTACTACATCAATATCTATGTGACATCGTGAACTATGAACTCACTCCATACACCTCACTTCATGTTTTTTGAGTCAATGGTGGTTGATATTTGACAACAAAAATATTGAAACATAAGTCAAATCAATTCATAAAAAATGTGACTCTAAATAGAATAATAAGCATGCTATATCAACCTAATAATAAACAAGGGCTATACATAACATATCCCACATATAAGTCCTCCACATTGAATGCAAAGACCGACAAACTCAAGACTCAATGAAATTCGACAAACAAAGTAGTAGAAAGTCCTTGAGTGATGATGTCAGTATACTAAATACCAAAAACACATGAAGTTCTCAAACCTGTCAATAAGCACCCAAATAATGTAGAATATTGTTGGAATATGGTAGTTGGTTCCGCATTTTATACATTAGAAATACATGAGCCTATTGGGGGCAACACACGTTAAAACGAAGATATACATTTTATCTACCTTCAGACTAAAATATAATTTTAAATAGTCGTTTAATTACGTTACTGGATAACTAATCTAACTGACACTTTAAATAAAAAAACCAAGGGACTAAACCGGTTTAACAAAACCCGAACCACAAGGGAGCCATAGTTCTGGCTTATCCCTTAAGAATGATTCTTACAAGGTGTTGTTCGGCCAAGAGGGGGAGGAAAAAGGAAACAAGGGTTTCTATATGTGAACAAGAAATTAGGGTTGGGCATGTGCCAAATAAACACACACCCTACACCTCATTCTCCATTCATCTCCTAATCCCTAAATATTAATGGCTGTAAATGAACTCAACGTTTCAGCGATCCTATCGTCAAATCGAGTTCGGACATTAAACTCGTTATAGAACGTTTATTATAATAAATGAACAAACACACGAACACGAAATTTTTTTGGTTCGTTTATATTTAAATAAACGAACGTGAACAATAATCGCCTCGTTCCTTGATTTACTTTCTTGAAGCTTCCGAAATTAATTCAAGATCGATTAGCGTACTGAATAATAATGTTCGTTTACGTTCGATTATTTTCGTTCGATTAACATCCCAAATGTTAAAAAAAATTAATGAATTATATATCAAGTATTTTAAGGTCCCTAACAATAAATATTAATATAAACTTCATAAGCTATATATTAATTTTCCTTATGTAAGCAATCGACTAGTCTAACGGATTATTCCTAGCATTTGTAATATGATATATTTTAAGATCACTAAATCAAATGAAGTTATTTTTAAGACTATAATTTAGGATAATTATATATAAATATAGTACTTAAGATTATCATATGATCGTTAATAAAGTAACAACTTTTCTTACACACTCGTCTATTGCGGTTTACGTTTTCATCTTAATGTCCGTGTTTTATGCACATTTATGCCCGTTTATTTTTGGAATTTTTTATTTTTTATTTGTCCGTTTACTTTCTATTACTTATTAATGACGAACATAAACGAACATAAACAAGTTCAAATCTAAATAAACGAACATGAACAACAATTTTGGTTCGATTACGCGTTCGTTTTGTTTATTTTGTTCGGACACAATATAAATAAACAAACATGATTCCATACCTATTGTTCGCAGTTCCGGTCCAGTTCGTACACCCTAGCCAAACACCTACTAAAATTTCGATGCTCTCCCCTCTCCCAAAAACAATCGACCGAACCCCCAAACAAGTATTTCGTTCATCTATAATAACCGAATTAAACCTAAAACATTTCTAGGGTTTTTTGGTTAATCTTCTTCCTTGCTTGACGATACTACACGTGGTGTTTTTGTGATTTTCTAGCTTGGCAAAAATATAAACCATAACTAGGGTTTTGGTTCAAGGTTTCGGATCTAGGGTTTTGTTGTAAGGGCTTTGGTACAAACCCAAATTAGGGTTTTTGCTTGGTTCGATTAGCACTAAACTCACAAGGGGTGCGTTTGGTTTGATATATACAAACGTATGTGTTTGGTATCGTGAAGTCAAGTCTAGAAAACTTACATTTTCGTTGACGTGATAGTGTAAGCAACCATAAGTAGGTGATAACTTAATCACTAACGTCGTTTTCAGAATCAATTTGCAAGAGGTAAGTTCTTCTACTCTTTATGTGTTAATTCCTGTGCTAAAACTAGATGCATCCGCTACGTACTCGTAGCTAATTAGTTACCTAGTTTGTTAAATCCCAATAGTGGCATCACGAGTCAACTCATTTTGGCATAATGGGTTACACGATTTTAAATTAAATTTTATGCCTTGTTTATGCCTAGATTTAATTTATTGCTTGATTTGCTGTGTTTGTATTTTATTTTTCTGTTTTACTAGTAAAATATGACAAAGATATGCAAATCCTTGTCATAATTAATAAAATATGGTACATCTAGATTTTGAAAATTATTAATTTTTAATATATGTTAAAAAAGAATTAAAATTAACTTGTTAATTTAGTAGATGTGTTTTCTTTTTAATTGTGTTATTTAAGGAAAGTGAATCAATCTATTTAATTAAAAGATATCAATTTTTATTTTTGGTAATAAAATCTTTTATTTTTGGAAAGAAGATCTTTTAATATTTAGTTTGATTTTGTTTTCTTTTTTGGCTATAAGTCCCACTCAATCACTTTATCTGATGAATGGGGCGATCTAGGTACTTAGATGAAAACCTAGTGAGGGTCTTATGGTTCTCCAATTGGGGAAGACTCGCAAGAGTACTCGGATTTTATATGTTTACTTGTTTTTATATCATCTTATTGTATTTGATTCCTTATGTGCATATGTGTTTACTTGTTTACCCGTTTACACTCCTAAAAGTATGCAATACGGACTAATACTTATAGAGAAATATGATATTAAACCGGTCTATTAATTACACGCCTAATACTTGTTCATTGTGACCTGCTATTTGTTTCGTGGAAAAGTTGTTTTTTGAGAAATTTAATAAGACATTAAACTATGAAACTTGATTTCTTGATTAATTAAAAACTGGACATTATGGATCCATGGGAAGTACGGCTCACCCACTAAAACAAACTATAAGAGAAGTTTAAGGTGGGTTGTTCTGCCTCCCTAAAGAAAGGTTTTTAATAAGCTTCGCGCTGACCTACTTCTCCGCTTCTATGTGCGTTCGATTGGAGTTACCGAGAACCTATGATCACGACAATGTCGCCTACAAGGTTTTTAAAATTAGTGTTACAAAGTTGTTTGCATGCTTCTTTGTACACGATTTTGACACAATTTATGTGTATACCCCTATGTGAAAATTTTAAGTCTATGGCAGCCAACCAAGAACACGTGCATTTGGCTTGGCCTCTTTGGTCTGACCTTATGGTCATTCTAAACCATCGCAAATTTTGTTCATTGGTCAGACCTTTGGCGATTTTTGCACGTTCTTGCTTGGTGGACTTAAATCGAGTATGCTTGGTCATACCTTGGACTCGAGGCATAAGATGAGACTAAACATGCTCTTGACATTATTACTTGTTTACTAATGTCTTGACTAGTCTCATAATTCTAAGAGTTGCATTTAATGCAAGTAACGCTCGTCGCTTACCTCTTGCCCTACTTGTTTACACATTGGTCAGACCTTCAATAATAAGTAGGAGGTCAAGTTAGATCTTAGTCTTAATTAGTAATTGATTGGGTAGTTACTTCTATTAAGAATTTAATTATTGAAAATACTAATTGTTTAAACTTTTTCTTAATTGTAGATGACTACCTCAGTCAGAAATAATTCGGTATTCAGGAGTTTCTTTGAGAGATAAAAACTTACTAGACCTAACTTCATTGATTGGTATAGACAACTTCAGTTGGTCTTATCAACTGAAGATAAGGAAAAATATTTAGAGCAACCAACCAATTCCTACTACTCCTGTTGCTGCTGCACCTGATCAGCCAATCCCTCCTGCGGCCCTGGCCACTTATAATGAGTGGGTCAAGAACCAAAAGGAAATTGTTGTGATGATGTTATTGACTATGGACCTAGAAATCCAACGGAATCTAGCCCATCTTGGCGTTAATGACATGCTTAAAGAGCTTAAAGCTATATATTATAAGCAAGCAGAACATAAACTTCTTCAAACTGTGAGAGAATTTCTACACGAACAAGCAGATGAAGGTTAATCTGTAAAGCTCTTTATGTCTTAAGTATGAAGGAGCTACATTACAAATTAGAACATCTTGGTCATCCTGTCACTTTGAACCTTGTAGTGAGTCTAATCTTAGTCTTTGTGTCTAAGGAGTATGATGACTTCGTGTAGAACTATAATATGCACGGCATGGGGAAGGATGTGAATGAACTTCATGCCATGCTTAAGCTACATGAGGAAACGCTTCCAAAGAAAGTTGTTGCAGCTGCGCTTCATGCAATACGAGCAGGAAAGGTTCAGAAAAACAAAAACAAGAAACCGCTCAAGGCTGCTACGGGGGTTCAAGGAAAAGGCAAGGGTAAGATGGTCTATGCACACGTGCATGCGCCATCTTATGCCCCTAAATCCAAGAATCCTCCACCACCCAAAAAGGATAATCCTACTAAGGACGCGATCTGCCAGCAATGTGGTGAAGTAGGTCATTGGAGAAGGAACTATCCCGTTTATCTCGCCTAGTTGCTTTAAAAAAAGAAGCTATCTCAAGGAGCTAGAACTTTAGGTATTTTCATCATAGAACTCTATTTTTTTCCTAGTACATCTTGGGTTTATGACACGGGTTGTGGTACTCACATCTGTAATACTACTCAGGGTCTCAGGGGAAGTAAGAAGTTGAAGCCAAGAGCTTTGAGTCTGTACATGGGCAATGGTCAACGTTCGGGAGTTGAAGCTATTAGAAATTTTCATTTATGCCTCCCTAGTGGATTAGTTATTGTTTTAAACAATTTTCATTATGCACCTTCTATTACTAGAGGGATTATTTTAGTTTCTTGTTTGTATGACGATGGTTTTATTAACCTTTTTAATAATAATAATGCAACTTTAGTTTCTAAGAATAATTTGGTTTATTTTATTGCTATCCTAAGGGATGGTATTTATGAAATTGAAATGTCTTGTTCTAATACAAATGATAGTTCTATGTATGCTGTAAGCAATAAAAGAGCCAAGCTCAACTTGTACTCTTCTCTCTTATGGCACTGTCGTCTTGGACACATTAGCAAGAAACGCATTGAAAAGTTACAACATGATGGACTTCTCAATTCTATTGACGTTGAGTCATCAGGAAAGTGCGTTTCGTGCATGTCTGGAAAGATGGCAAGAAAACCTTATTCACATCAAGTGGAAAAGGCTAAAGATCTACTTGGACTAATACACACTTATGTATGTGGCCCATTTAGAATTGTGTCAAGACAAGAAGCAAGCTACTTCATCACTTTCGCTGACGACTTTAGTCGTTATGGTTATGTTTACTTGCTGAAACATAAACATAAAGTGTGCGAAACATTAAAGGTGTTTCAAAAAGAAGTAGAAAACCAACTCGGGAAGACCATTAAGTCACTACGTTCTGATCGTAGAGGTAAATATATGAGTCAAGAGTTTTTGGATCATCAAAAGGAGCATGTGATTATGATCCACCGTACTCCTCCTTGCACGTTATAACATAATAGAGTGTCTGAGAGGAGAAATCGAACACTGCTAGACATCGTTCGCTCCATGATGAGTCAAACTATTCTTCCAAATTCCTTTTGTGATTATGCCCTTGATTCTGCTGCACGCATTCTCAACATGGTTCCAACTAAGAATGTTAAAAAGACACCATACAAAGTATGGCATGGGTAAGCCCATAAGTTGTCTTACTTAAAAGTCTAGGGTTGTGAGGCACTTATTAAGCGTGATACACTTACCAAACCTAACAAATTAGAACCCAGATCTATTTAGTGTAGCTTTATAAGATACCCAAAGGAAACGATAGGATATTCTTTCTACTACCCACCAGAGAACAAAGTCTTTGTTACCCGGAATGCTGAGTTCTTTGAGAATAATCTTATAGATCAAGAAGCAAGTGGGAGTCTAGAAGATCTTGAAATTATTCAACAAGAAGATACAAATCCTTCTATAGACACTTGCTTAGATCATGAAGAGGGTGATCAAGAAATTGATGAACCTCAAAGTGATATCAATCCCATTTATAGGTCCTCTAGGACACGACGTGCCCCAAATCGCATGTGCTTATACATCAATGTTGAGGAGCATGAGTTAGGGGATCTTGGTGAACCTGCCAACTATAAAGCTGGATTGTTGGATCCTGAGTCCAAGAAATAGCTTGATGCTATGAATGTGGAAATGCAATCCATGAAAGACAATGATGTTTGGTACTTAGTTGATCTTCCTCCTAACAGTAAAACTGTTGGTTGCAAGTGGCTCTTCAAAAAGAAAACTGACATGGATGGTGCAGTACACACCTTTAAAGCTCGTCTTGTAGCAAAGGGCTTCACTCAAACCTACAGGGTTGAATTATGGAAGAAACCATTTCCCACCCACTGTTGTTCAGACATTATAGCCATAAGGATTCTTATGAGTCATAGTCGCGTACATGACTATAAGATTGTAGCAAATTGATGTCAAGAACCGCGCTTTCCTCCTTAATGTGACTCTTTCAGAAGAGGTAGATAAACGCAACCTAAGGTTTTTGTTGATCCAAAATATCCTAACCAAGTATGCAAGCTCGAGCGTTCCATTTATGGACTTAAGCAAGCATCTAGGCAATGTAATAAACGTTTTGATGATGAAATCATTAAATTCGGTTTCAGTCAAACTAGTGATGAGCCATGTGTAAATCTAAAAGCTAGTGAGAGTTATCTCACTTTCCTAATCTTGTATGTCAATGACATATTAATGATGGGAAACAACATTCCAATGTTACAAGATATAAGGATCTAGAAGAAGCTGCATATATTCTTGGAATCATGATCTACAGAGATAGATCTAAGCGGTTAACTGGTTTATGTCAAAGTGCTTACATTGAGAAAATCTTGAAAAAATATTTCATGAAAAATTCCAAACGTGGAACTATCCTAATGCAAGATAAGCTGAAATTGAGTAAGTCACAAGGTGCTTCGACACCGGCTAAAAAGCAGCGCTTACAGAATGTTCCATACGCTTCGATTGTTCGATCAATCATGTATGCTGTGAGATGTACTCGTCCTGATGTTGCATTCGCTTAAAACATAACAAGCCGATTTCAACATAATCCAGGTGAACTTTACTGGAATACTGTTAAGAATATTCTTAAGTATCTTCGCAATACTAAGGATATGTTTCTGGTTTACGGAGGTGATATGAAAAGAGAGCTTAGGGTTGCGTGCTACACTGATGCTGGATATCTAGATCGAAGCTTGACGACTTGAGGGTAACAGACACGTGTATATGTAAGTCATTTAAAAAAATTAAAATATTAAAATGTGAGGTGCTTGAGGATTGTAAGAGGCACAAAAGCAAAGAGCATTTTTACAACTTCATCTACAGATGTTGAGTATATCGCTGCTTTTGACGCATCGAAAGAGGCTGTATGGATTCGAAAATTCATTTCTGGGCTTGGCGTAGTTCCCACAATTGAAGAACCCATAAATATGTATTGTGACAATACTAGAGCCATAGCAATAGCGAAAGATCATGGAGTCACTAAAGGTGCAAGCAGAGACCATTCGCGTATAAGTTCACTATCTTCGAGAAACCATAAGAAGATGAAATTGCTTTACATATTATTAGTGTCATACTTAAAGGGGGATATAGTAATGGCAACTAAAGTACAATATGCAATTAATATAAAATAGTATCGAACTTTGGAAGCACTTCAAACAATATGAGACAACAAAAAAGAAAACAAGAAACAATATAAAAATTGTGTGGTTATCTAGATTCCTCAAATCAAAAAATAAAGTTTTCGCATTTTATTCTGTTTGTATGTTCTTCATACTTTTGTTAAGAAAAGGAGTATGTGCATATTTGTATTGTAGCTGTAATGATTAAATGTTAAGATGGTTAAGCGCATTCCGATTCATGTGGTATTGTTTTTAGGGGAATATATTAGATGGTGTTTGCGATAATAATTTGTCGTATTTGTAATTGGAGGATGTTTCTTTGTGATCATGTCTAAAACCAAAAAAAACTTTAACGGCTTCAAAAACATAATGCTAAACTTAAAATATATAATTTGCGCGCGTATTTTTTTCTTTATGTGGCACTAAAATTATGAACATATCTTTATGCTTGCAGGGGCCTCTAACTCCGGATACAGTCGAGTATGTTCCATATACTAAATACGATAGTTGGTACGTATCTTTGGTATGCTATATTTTTTTGAATGGCATTCAAAGCAACCCCAGTTGTGTAATGTTATAGTTATAAGCCACCTGAGGTTTTCCCAGACCGAGTAAAGTATCTAGGTCCTTTTTTGGGTGAATCACCCTCATATTCCACAGTAGGTCGTTCTTGCTGTAAACGATATTCAACTTGTAGGGTCTAAAATGGTGGCAAAGGAGGTTGTTTATGTGCTGAAAGGAGGGGTTTTGGGTGCTAAAATTGCGGCTAAAAGAGGTGGAATTGTGGTGATGAAACATGGGTTGAAATGGTTGTGTTTTGGGTGTTGAAATGGGTGTGTTTTGGTCCTGAAATTGGGGATAGCGTTTGGTTGTTGAAATCAGGCTGCAACGTGTGGGTTTGGTTGTTGAAATAAGACTTAAGGTGGGTGGGTTTAGGTGCTTAAATGGGGCTAAAATGGCCATGTTTGCGTGCTAAAACTAGGGCCTAAAGGAGGGGGTTTTGGTGCTGAAATTGCGTCTAAAAGAGGTGGGTTTTGGCTGATGGGGCTGCAATGGGTTGGTTTGGTTGTTGAAATGGGTCATGAGGTTAGTGGATTTAGGTGCTTAAATGGGGCTGAAATGGACGGGTGTGCGTGCTGAAATGAGGGCTGAAAGGAGGGTGTTTAGGTGTTGAAATAGGGTCTAAAATGAGGGGTTTTAGGTGCTGAAAATGCAGCTAAAAGAGGTTTCACCATTTATAAACTTAACTAATAAAATTAAAGAGACATAGCACGTATACACTTCACATACTTGCTTGTTACGATTTCATAATGCTTTGCTTGACTGAAGCATACCATACACTTTTCGATATGCTTTTCAGAAGTACTACATGAAAAGTAATATGGATAAACCATTTTTTTTCTACACCAGAGCCACTCAAGTCATACTTATATTTATCAAGAGATGCATAATAAACAATCGCACATACCAACCCATCGAGAGTGAGTTTGCTTGTTAACATCAAATGTAGTCATTTGTTCTAAAACGATGTAATAATCATTGATGTATGAATAACCACAAACACTTGTTTTTTTCTGAATCTGTCATAAATCTGTCAAAACTTAAGCATTGTAATACAATAATTTCTCATACATAAGACTGATTTTTAAAACTAAAAGCACAAAAAAATACCTGTGAAATTATGCATGTTTAGTCCTTGAGCATGGGCGAGAGCCATGATACTTGACAACTCTTGTCCATGATGCAAAAAAAGGAGAACTTAACTCCACCAAGCCCTCTGCCACCCAACAATCCATAAAAAGGCATATGAGATTTAATTATGGATATCCTTAGTGATGTAAGTATGTGGCAAAAACTGAATTACAACATGTGATTTTGAGAACCATCTCGGTATGCAATGAGGATTTAACATGGACATGGGTTTAATATTATAGTCGAACCACTTTTGGCGGATATAGAGGATCCTCAATCATGTGAATATAATACCTAGTTTTAAAAATCATATCCTCAAACAAAAAAGCTTTGATTATTCCATTCCAATTCCCAAACACTCCATCCAAACAACCCCTAAAAATATATGACAAAAGAGTTTAGGGTCACATGACATGCTTTAACACACATTGATTCATTTTTAACCATTACCCAATCTACCCAACCCCTCCATTTTTTACCTTTGGTAACACTAAGTCAACATGAGGAAGTCCGCCTTTTATAATATATAATATTCAGTGTTGTGGACTTGTGGTGCCAAATAGCATAAACAGTTCAATATGTTATCTGCAGTTCAATATGTGCAGATAGAATATGTAACATTTGGTATTGTCTACAACTCAGAATTTGCGAATATTAGATATTAATAACTTATTTAATTTACATTTGGAATCTTGCACTTTGTAGTTAAAAGATACTTGTAGTGATACATCATATTATTACAGTTGATGAAGAGCATTTATGCCGATAAGCCAGTGTATCCATATAAGCATATCAAAGATTTATAATACCATATAAGCATAAAAATATGATGCAATAATTCAATGGCGAACCAAAAACAGTTGCAATTAATGGTAGTTAGGTATAATTAACAGCCAAAAGTTAAACTAAAGAATAACGATGATCAAACGATTCAATAATGAACAAGTTCTAACAGTGATTAAGTCATATTAACAATCACAAATCTAAAGAATCATAATCATATAAGCATAAAACAGAATAAACGAAATAAAGGATAATACCTTGAATCAATTTGAAGAAACAAATATAGAGAAAATTAGGGTTTGTTTGATTGATTGATTGTTGGTTGAATGATTATGTGAGAATCGATTTGGGAATAAATGGTGATGTGAGACGTAATTGTTTAGGGCTTGGAAGTTCTGTTTCAAATGGGAGTGGTTTTGTTTGTTTCATTTTTCACTTTAACCCCTATGTTCTTTGTCTATGTACTCCGCCTGCCTTAAAGTTTTTTTTATTATACTTTTGACACATATATGTTTTTACACAATTTTATTGAAAAAATTTATGAAAACGAATTTTTATAATTTTGGCCAAATATAGAAGTAATTAGGGTTTTTTAATTAAATCTTTAAAAAAATAAAATAATAAATAAATATAATATTGCCTAATTAAGTATGATTTGATTTTTTTGAAATAAGAATACCCCACTTGACGTTTTCCTTTACTAAGTAAAAGATTAGTTTGTACAATATGTATAATAACATATATTTTGATTAGTTCATAATTTCCTTTAAGTGTTGTAATACTTAATTTTTGATTTTTAGTCAATTAAGGCAAGAAAAATGGTTCATATTCTACCAAGCCAGTGCCCAAACCTAGCAGTAACGGTGTATGGTTTCTGAAAGAATGTGGCCACGCCAATCTTCGTCTTTTTGAAATTTTTATGTTTCGTTAGTTGCATACATAGCTTTTATATGCAAAACTTCACTTTCCTCAATGAATATAATACATATGATTTTTTATATTATTATAGTATTGGTTTCACTTCTTAACTTCCCAAAAAAAAATACAGTAAATATTTAAACTATGATGATACTAGCACATCCTATTTCTAATATCGATCTATGTTTTTGCTTATAAATATTTAAACTATGATTATACTAGCACATCCTAATTCTAATATTTAAGGTAACTGCATTGACATATCCACATGTAAATCACAATTGTTCAATTATACAAGTTTAAAAACACAATACAAGTTAACAAAAGGGGACAGTAAAACTTAGGAAACACGGTAAACAGGAAATTTTTAGAAGCCGACTCGCCATCTCTAACAAAGTGTAAGAAGTTTACTTGTTTTATAACTTGAACTTATAAAACAAAACATGATCAAATGCTACCTTTGCATAGGACCGTTCAAGCCGCTATGATTCCCTCGAATAGGATCCATATGCACAACGCATGGCACTTTACTCAGCTTGGTTACATCTTCATCTGAACATGAACATAGCTTTAGAATAGGAATTATCACCTTCGATATGCATGACGAGATATAAGAAAAATGAAAGACAGACCTTGGTATGTGGCCCCTTCTCCAAGATGACACATTACAATAAGACTACAACAATAGCTGTCAAAAGGCCGGTTTAATTAGTCAAACGAGTTCGTAAGCGAGCCAGCTTCTAAAGGTTAATGAACTTACTTGTAGTTTACAGGAATAAAGATATAATCTTTCTCAAAGAGGTTCACTTTTCTTGTCCACTTTCTCACACGTTGAAAAGCTTCCTTTCATTTACAGGCATCAAGAGGTTCTTTATCCGGGTCGGCTAGCTTTCGAAAGAAGAAACTAT
>BQNB010123178.1:2727-20146 GCA_026074375.1 Tanacetum coccineum
ACAAGTAACACAAGATTCCTCAACCGCTTTAACCGTAGCGGGAGTGACAACTTTCTTAGTAACAATCTCAACTAAGGTCGAAATTTGGTCCGCAAGCTTATCAATTCTCTCATCCGTTTTACTAGAACTCTCCCTAGAAGTCGTATTCATCCTAGAAACATTTGGTTTGTTTCGTGAAAAACGAACTTTTGACTTATTCTCAATTATGTTTAAGGCCTCTCTAGTAGTCTTACTCAAAAGATTTCCACCCGCCGCGGCATTTAAGGAGTCTTGATCATTCTCATTTAAACCATTATAGAAAGTATCAATTTGAGTTAACTCCATAAATCTGTGGTGGGGACATGCTCTAAGCATTTCCTTAAATCGTTCCCATGCCTCTCCAAATGTCTCCTTGAATTTTTGAGTAAATCGAGAGATTTCATTTTTGAGGTGGGTGGTCTTCGAGGGAGGAAAAAATTGATTCACGAATTTGTTTACGAGATCATCCCAAGTCAAAATAGAATTAGTAGGTTCTTTATCGTACCAAACTCTAGCGGCCCCCTCGAGTAAATATGGAAACATCATGAGTTTAATCACATCATTCGGCACATCCCTAAATTTCAAAGTCGGGGTAATCCTTTTGAAATTGTTAATATGAGTATGGGGATTCTCCCTCTCAAATCCATGAAATGGGTTAGCTTGAACCAATTGTAACAAATTCGTCTTAATTTTAAAATGATCCACATTAATTTTTGGTATAACGATAGCTTCTCCATACCCTTCCGTGGGTGCTTGGTGTAGCTCTTCCATTGTTCGATTATCCGCCATTGGTGTAACTTCAACGATAGTATGAAGCACGGGTTCGACTATGTTTGGAGCACGTCGTCTATTTCGACGTCTCGGAATGGTTACGGGTGAATTATTTGGAAAATAGGAATTTCTAGTGCGCATGCACTACGCAAACAAACGAGGAGAGAAAATATATACACAAAAATATTTTTGTTTCACCGAATAATCAACAAACTTAGGGTAACTCCCTTAAGTGAAACTTGCAAGCAAGCGGGGGACGTAGTGGGAGCGAATCGCCTTAAAAACGTTTGTCCCTTCGGGTCGTAGTTCCTTGGAACAACCCTCCTAATAGCTTATTTCACAAAAGAGGTGCGCCTTTTTCGTAAGTGACACAAGACGGTTACTTTTTTGAATCTTTGGATTGGGAACTTATTAATGGATATTCACAAATTCTCTAGTAAGAGAATTAAATTGCTTTGTGTATTTTAGTTTTTTAAGAGAACACAATAAAAATCGAAAAATCCGAAAGAGCAAATATTTTTGTATTTTCTATTTATTTATACTCTTCTATATATAGTAAAAAGAAAAAGAAAAATATTTTTTACTTTTTTTTTTATATTTTTGATTTTTTCAAAAGACGTAACTTTCGAGACGAAAGGTTCTCCAAATCACGATCAACAAATTCAAACGAGAGAATCTTAACACAATTCCCCGGCAACGGCGCCAAAAATTTGATACGTTCCAAATTATATATACGTATAATATCAAAGTATAAGAAATTCACTAATAATCCTTGAGGACAAAAATTAAAAGCAAATTTTACACAATAATATCGTATTTTAACCGGTAAGTGTTCACCGGGTCGTTTATACCTCAAGAATTATGAATTGAAACCCCGTTATTATTTGGACAATGATTTGAATAGTGATAAGATTTTTGATTTCACAAAACTAATTCCTACTAGTGATCAAGTAAGGGCACACATAAAAGCAATTACAAAGAAAATGTAAAATAAACTAAAAACATTAACTGGAATCAAGAAACGAGCTTTAAAACCTAATTTGAGCAAAAATGAACCTAAATGGGTCAAACTAATTTTTCTAGATGCTAAAAGACTAAAATTGATTTTTAGAAAAAAGAAATTTATTTTTTTATTTTTATTTATTTTTTTATGATTTTTAAAGTTTTTAAACAAAATAAATGCAAGAAAACTATTAAACTATGATTTAAAAAATCTAAGAAAATTCCCAAAAATAGCTAAAGACAGACTAATTGCAAGCAAATTAAAAACACTGAAATTGCTTAACACAATAAGCCTAGAAAAATTAATTTAGCACTCGAAGTGCTTATAATTAAAAGAGCTCAAAAAGGTGTTAAAGGTATTGTTTGTGCACCCTTTGACGTAAAAGTCCCAAGGGCGCAGATGGTATGAGGTGTGTGTGTTAAGAGGTTGAGACTGGGTAGAGGTCTTGGGTTCGAGCCTTGCTCACCCAAGACTTCCCTAGTTTCCCTTTTTTGAAGAAAACTTTTTTCAAAATTACAAATAGGCTAAAAAACAGCTTATTAAACAGACAGATTTGACTTAACACTTTTTAAACTAAACTTAAGAAACTAAAAAGCTAGAAATAGCTCAAGCCTTAGCAAAATAAGCTACAAATACCTTACTACTAACCTAACAAACAAGTTTGAGCAAGAATTAAGCTAAAACAACAAGTCATAAGCTGGAAAAACCAAATAAGCACTTTTTACTCAAAAAAGTTTCCTAAACAAACAAACAGGCAACTTTGAGCTTATTTTTCAGCCAACAAACAGATCCTTATGACTAAGTGGCTTATATCACTTAAAAGCCTATCCTACAAACTACTTTAATCAGCTCTCAAAAAGTATTTTGAAATCCATTTAAGCTAAGAAAAATTCAATTAAAGAAGCTATTGCAGACAGTTTGCACTATTTTTTTGGTTTTTCAAACTTTTATCAAAACTACAAAGGACTAATTTGCAAGACAAAATCAAATATTTAAATAAGCTAATTAAGCTAAAATAAGCACTAACAGATCTAGTTTAACCTATGAACTAAGTGTGAGCTAAATTTGAAAAGCTAATTCCTACTTATGCTATCTTAATTTTTGAATTGAAAGAGGCTTTTAGACATTTTTTTATGCTGATGCATTTGACCATTCTTTAACCAAAACTCAAATCCAAAAACTCAGAACTTCAGGTCTTGTTTACCACAACACTTTAACACCAAAACAAGAGTAATTTACTCACAATAGAAACTTCAAACAATTCTAAGCACAATTTGCTATGGATTTAAGCTTATGACCTCAGATTAAGCAACATACACACAAACTTTTATTAAAACTTGATTTAGCCTTTAAAAACCTTAGATTAAATCTTATAAACTTTAAATATGAATTTAAAACTCAATCTAAAGAACTATAAAACACTTGACAGCACTAACCAAAGTTAGTGTTGTCTTATGCCAAACACCCCTTTAGACGGCTTAACTTCATTTTTAGCTTATAAGATTGAGAAATAGAGTTTAATCTTCAAATACCAGATACTACAAAGCTTATAACAGTCCTAATGAGCAAGTTTCAATTATCAGATAAGCTATAACTATAAGCTTATAAACTGTGCTAATATTTTTGGTTTTTATAACTGTTTTATATCAAAATCATGTAAAATGAAATCTATGCTAGCAACTGAACTTATTAAGCATCAAACAACTAAAATAAGCAATAATAAACTAATATAAACAACAATAAGCAGACTATAAGCAGAATTAGGCTAAAGTGCAAAATTAAAGCTTAAAACTTACAAAATCCTTTGCACAAACAAGGCTTAAATAAATGCTCTAGTTGCTACTCAACAAGCTCCAGCTTATCTAGGATAAGCTGGTAAGGTCTTGGAAGCCCTTCCACAACTTGCTTCCCTTCCAAATAAGCTGAGGTACATTTGAGAGTGGATTGGATGTTTAATAAGCTCAGTTAATCTTTGAGAACTTAATTGAGTGTAACAAGCTAAATGTAGTATGAGTAGCTTAAAAGAGCTTAAGATGATCTTATTATACTTTTTAAACCATAATTGCTAAACATAAGAAATTGAATTTAACAAAACTTTAAGGTAAAAACTAAATTTTATTAAAACTTAAGCTGTTTACAATACTTTGGAAAGAAATTACATGAAATTTAAATGACATAAGCTAAAAATGAATAAGCTAAACCTATATTAAGCTACTACTACTCTAGATGATCTCCAATGTGTGTGAGGAGCTCTTCTATTTATAGGGGTGAATGGAAGGATCTAGGTCCTTAGACGCTCCCTTTGCCTCAAATCCTGGCCCTTAATCCATAACCACCTTCTAATCAATTTGATCTTAGCCGTCCAATGCCTTACACGTCCATTCAACCAATAGTATTCGTTGGGATTGCCAACGTGGACAAGTAGGAGTGTCAGAGTGTCAGGGGAAGGCTTCTAGAAGGGTTAATTGCACTTAAACGAGGTTAATTTTGGGTGCAGGGTAAATTAGGACGAAGGTGAATAGTAAAAACAGGTTTTCCCGCCTTATTCTTTTTCTTTTATTCGTTTAACTGAGTTGAAAATGGGTTTTGACTTGGGCTGGGTTATTTAATTGGATATGGGCTCGGTGGTTTTATTATCAAAGGATTAATATTTAACTTAACGACCGTTAGTCCATTAGTAATAAAGGACTAACGGTGTAATTGGTTTAGGGATTTTTGGTGAAATGATTTAGCATTAAAGGTCCTTTTGGTATTTACAAGGGTTTGTCTTCACATGAGTTGACCAATGTTGACCATGGTTGACTTTAGTTGACTCAGGCTTGATAAACACCCGGCTCTTGTGTACTCTTTCCGTCTCGTGTTCGTTTTTGTCCGGTTTTTGGCTCTTTTCATGTGATTCTTGTAATATCCGTACCTACACATCATAAAAGACAAAATATACAATATACAAGCATAATATATTCATTTTTCATCTTTTAAGGGTTATTTTGATATAAAAACGGATAAGTGTTTTCACACTTATCAAAATTCCCCAAACTAAGTGATTGTCGTGTCCTCACGCAATGTTATATGCTCTAAAACCAAATACTCCAAAACCTCCCCAAACTAATCCTTTGAAAAGTAGCAAAGTCTTTTGTGGGGAGAGTTAAGAAATCACAAGTTTTAAAACACCCCGTTTTCCCATTTTTCAATATTTTTCCATTTTTATGATTTTCATAATTTCCAACTTACAACTTATTCATGTGTGACATAATGTATTGCTTTCATTATTCATTGATAACTTTTAGGATCACGGAACAAAAAGCACAAAAAGTGTCCAAATGGATAAATTTATCGTCCCCGACTTTCACTTCTCCAAGCCAAGCTTAAAAACAAGATCATTGTAAAATACAAGTTATGATGCTAACACTACTCATAAAAGCTAATTGTGTATTACTTCTCCTCCCTTATTCCTAATTTTGTATCTCAAGATTTTATTTAAGTCATATACCCGAAGGCTCTTTAAGACTTTATTTCGATACTTATTAATTCCAAAAATAAAGCGTAACGGTTAAAAACGCAATAATTAGTTCCTAGCCCTTTTCAAAAGATCAAATGTCATCAAAATTAAGTCCACATCGAGGCTTCACTTCACTAAGACACTACTACGATCACACCAATCTATCACAACTTACTAAGATCACCCGATCTAACTTTACTTACAATGATCAGTACAATCTACTTAGTATACACAACTATGATACACATCTTCACAATATACACAAATGATTTGCAAGATATGATACAATTGCAACAAGGTTTCAAGGATACACACTAAGCTATAATACTTCTTCACTTGATGATAGGAAGTATTCTTCTCTTGCACTTGAGGATCAAAGCTTGGACTTGGAAACAAGGCTTTATGATTTAATGATCAAAGAAAAGTATAAACTGATTTAGAACAGAAAGAAAGTATGTGCAAAAGGTAAGAAAATCAGTGGGGAATAGTCCAGTATTTATAGGCAAGCTGTGACAAAAAGACACATGGCTGGTCTCCTTAATTAGGGTGTCGGTCCCCTTAAAATTAATGGGGTCGCCCGTTATAATTAAGGGGGCCGCCCAAGCCTGACGCTCTTTTTTTTGTCTTTTCTGGGGGAGATGTTTTCTGGAACATTTCTAACCGTTTTTGGGTAGAAAATTTGAATTTAAAATATTTATTTGAATAAAACATTTCTTTTAAATCTAAAAATGTTTTGTAAAAGATATAAAAATGTTTGTATCATTTTTATAAAATGTGTGAGTTTAAATTAAAAATCATTTGATCATAAACTACATTAAGTATTTGTTTATTCATACTTTTAAGTGATTAAATTTTCGAAATGAAAATTTACTACTAATTACTTGTTTACAATTAATTTTTCATTACTTGTTTACAATTAATTTTTCATTAATTGTTTTTACATCTTGTGATTATCAAAACGTAAAGAGATCGAAAAATATTAACAATGTTTTTAGGCATTATTTCTATCATTAGAAGAATTAAAACCATGAAAACCAAGCTGAAGGTATTGAAGCACGTGGAATGGTGTATGCCTTAGGAGGAGGAGAAACCAATCAAGACCTTGACGACATGGAAAATGATAACAATGCTTAGACTTTATCCCTTTAGGAATTCTCGTTGTACTTTTGCTTAATACGAAATCGTGGGCATAAAGAACGTATAAAACGGAGTTAAAACGAAAAAGATATAAGGTTTATAAAACCTTATGCACTATTTTTTTACTTGTGCACTATTTTTATTTTGTGCACTATGTTTATAAGAACTGTTGGGATATCATTTCATCACCTCAAACACAAAAATAAGAAAAATAGATTTTAGAGAGAGAAAGTAAAAAAAGAAAAAATGGTTACTATTTCTTCTGACATACACTAGTAAGTTCATAGCCTCACATTTTCATACTATAATTGTTTTATAACCCGCGAGGGGGATGCATGCTTGTTTTTAAAAAATAAAACTTAAGGGACCGAAAGTATCGTGTAGGTTGATTATTATTAGTTAGCTTAACTCGTTAAGATAAAAGACCCGCGGAATTCATGAATTGGTGTTTTAAACCTACTGGGTAATGGTAGACGCATTATACATGAAATACGTACTTATTTTGGAAGGTTGTACCTCCAATCCGTGACGCTGTGCTATCGTCGTGTCAGAAAATGACACTACGGTGCAGTTGTATAGAGGAAGAATATGCACTCATAGTGAGGGTTGTCTAGAGTGGGATTTTTATTATTGGTAAGTTCAATGTCATGAGACTTATAATAATCCCCCTATAACTTTGTGTTGATCCACATCGTTATGTCTTGATGATTTTGAGAAATGATACTTGTGTTCGGAATTTATAAATATATTATATATATAATATATATATATATTATATTTATATTATATCTATATATATATATATATATATATATAACTCTAGGATTCACTCAACATTATTGTTGACTTTTTAGATGTTTTTAATCTAAGGTCTTGAAGGTAATTCGGTGATGAAGATTTCAAAGAATGTAATGAAATAATATTTTGAAGGCCATTTAAGAAATCATTCGAAGAAAAATATTTGAAAACGATGTATTGTATTGATTATAAAATATTTGGGACCTATGTTCGTGAAAATTTTATTTCGAATGTTATATTTAAAGATTGTCTCTTTTGAGTGTTTCTAGGCTTGAGTTATTGTATTAAGACGTTAGTAGCACCCAAATTGACCTTTCGTTGAGTTATATAAAAAATGGACGGCTGGTTAAAATTGGTTTTCAAGAGCTTAAGGTATAGAGAACATAATGATTTTCTACGATATAAAAAGTAAACGACCGGATTTTGAATATCTTTTTTCTCTATACAATGTGCATATCGAAATCTCTGAATTACGTATGGAAAGATGAGAGGATTTATTTATCGATTTAGGTATATATGGAAATATATTCTGTTATATTATGTAATTTTCTTATATTTGAAACGGCTTAGTAAGAAGGTGGATTTAATGTTATCTAGTTAATACTAATACGAGTATTATAGCCCGCAAGATCTGTCGATGGAGGAGGAACACTAATCATCTTAACGGCGAACGAAGCTATTCCCGAGAGAACACGATGTTTGAGCGAACAAGTTGTGGGATTATCCTGTCCACGGGAAAATGGTTGACATTTCCCGAGATTATTGATTTGGTTGATTATATGAAGAAGATCTGAAGAGGAAAACCGAGGAAGATGTTGAGATTGAGCTCGAGGAGATGCTTGAGTTGTATTTTTTATGAGGTGGAGTGTGACACATCCCCACTGGGAGATGTGTCATTGATTTGAGTCAATAAGGAGAGTGAGGTCGATGTTGCACCCGTGCTATTGTTGGGACTTTTACCCCAAATGCCTTTGTATGCGCGAATTTCTAAGGGGCTTTAATTGAGGTATGAGAGTATTTCTGCTCGTCTGATACTCTTAATGTTGATGCGATTAGCTCCGTAGGCCTTAAGGCTGTGATTTAGAGGCATTCAGTGGACAAGGCTAGAGTTATGGAGGCTGAGTTGGGTAGTGCTAACTGAGCTTGCTCTTCTCAAATCATGAATGAAAATCGGGGGAAAAGCAAAAGAAAGGGAGTTATTAATATGATTTGGAAAATGTAGAGCGTTGCTTTGGGTAATGTTCTCGAGAGGGTGTGGTATTAAGAGAGTGGGGATAATGCCAATTGAAGAAAGATTGGTGAGAATGAGATTTGTTGGTGTGGGGCTCGTATGGAGGTGAGCATGTGAGAGGAGGTAGCATGAGTCCCCGAGTGTGGAGAAGTATGTTTTTCTTGTTTTTTGGGCATTATTGTCTCCTATTGGGGCTATTCAAGCTCGCCTCTGATGATGAGGATACCAGAGTTTAAAACCTATGTGTTCATGTCATGGACGACGTAAACAAGATCCACAATGTACCCTTTTGTTTGTATGTTTGCTTGAAATTGTAAAGTTTAGATAAATCGGCCTCGTACGCCAAAAATTAGCGTTCAATGTAAACGGGCATCAAACAATTAAATGTTTACATCAAGCAAGGGTTATATAATTATTTTGAGAATAATTATTAACTTTGTTCATTTTATTTTTATCAGATACGTTAAGTGTATACGTTTCACGATAAATTGCCGTTTAAGCATACCGGAACCTACAAAATATTTTAGCTTCAATAAATGTTAGTATTATTTTTTATGATCAAAAAGTTTATAAAACTTTACCTCATTGAAAAATGTGGCGCCTCATTTATGTTAGAAATAGTCAAGACTTATTGTTACAGTTATAATTTATTAACAAGACTTCTCTTCACATGATATACTTCCTTTATATAAAAGTTTACTTCCATTTTATGCAAGTAAATAAACTAGCTAGATATTCAAGCCAACAATTTCCTAAAATAGTGAGGATGTTCTCTAGTATTACATGGCAAGAAAACCAATCTCATTTAATGAAAGTATGGCATAGCTGTACTAGTAAGTTTGATTACTTTTTCCCCATCCCCCTTCACCATGCCGACCCCTTATCACCCCTCCTAGGACTAGGCTAATGGTCCTTAGTCTTTGTTTTCGTTCTTTAACTAACTTATTTCTTCATTAATACTTCCATTTTACATAAGTCTTTCAAACATGGCATTCTTTAGCGAAACATTAACTCCTCAAAATCCCTCTTTTCATCTATTTGGCTTACTGGATACTCACAGACCACTGCTCCCACCTTATATTAACAGTACAATATTATTTATAACTTATTACCCATTTTCATATCTATCTAAAAGTGTCCTAAGTTATTTTTATAGTATTGGTTACTAGATTTTTTCAAGTGTTGAAGCACAGACAAAAAGAAGTTGGGGTTTCATATTGGAAAGTGAGCGGCTTTTTATAGCTGCTTAGCTTTTGGTTTTGTTATACACAAGGGTTTATAACTTCATTCTATCACACCATCTTCATTCATCATAGGTACTCGTTTAAACCTATAGTGCCTGAACATTTTATAAACGTTTTTATGGATATTATTTTTTTATTTAGTTAAATCACATTTAGGTTTAATCTCATGAAATAATGCGGTTTTCACTTGAAATGAAATCACTTTTGGGTGTACTTATATATATTGGTGGTTATTTATATATCATGTTAAATAGTGGTGGTAAATGTTGTATCATTTGGTTTTGAAAGGTAATACCAGGATTTGTGTAACTTAGGGTTTTCATAACTCTGCATTAAGAATGTTTCATTCTTAAAGGTAAATCACATAATAGACATGTTATTAGATTATGGACGTTTAATCAATGTTGAATTATATACACTAAAATAGATGTTCATATTGGAATATTGAAATACAGATTGTAAGCCACCGTGATTATGTCGTAAATAATGATTATTTAGAAAACTAGTAATATTAAGTTTACTTAGTATGTTATGGTTTTAGAGTAGATTAATCGGATATTGTTGTAATACGTAACTTGGACGCGATAAGGATATTTTAAGGAAAGTGAGACAATCCTATATTGGTGATTCTATAAAAGTATTATGATATATGAGACTTGTGGTAAATACAAAAGTATTAAAGTATAAAGAAAAGCTCATAATATGCGACTTAATAACCAGCTTAAAAACCATTTGTCCAATTTCGGATTTTTTGAAATATTTATTTTTATATTTTTATAAGATAATAATTTCCCGACGATTCAGAAAAAGTAAGATTGTTAAACGCGTAATTAATAACGAGAAAAAAGTTACGTTACAAAACGAGTTATCACGTCTAATAAACGAAGAGTCGTTAAAAGGATCTTTTATAAAAACATTTTAATAAAAATTTACAAAACAGCAAGGGTTAGCTATTTTTACAAATATTAATATTTTTAGGATTCCAAATGATAAGAATCGTATTTATTCAATTAATAACGATACGATGTTATGAAATGACGCGAGTTTACGCAATTAATTACTTTTATAAACTAATATTTTATAAAAGTTACTTATTCATGACAGAAAGTTATATTTGTATACTCTACTATAAAATATAGAACTTTCAACATACGAGCACGGTTCCTGAAAGACTCATCAAAAAACGGTGCTATAAGAATAAAATAGACATTTTACGGATTTTTCGGACGGACGCAATACGATTTATATAAGCTCACGTCGGAATAATGAACAGTAAAAGTTATGTTACCAGTGAGGTACCGAAATTCCAAAATGTCAATTTATGATAACGTTTGACTTCGAAAGATGGGCATAAAATACGCTGGGAGAATGGGTTAAAACTCGCGAAAGTGTCGCCGTTTTACTAACGGTCTCAATTATAAACGTTTTAATTTTGTTAAACACAATTTTTCAAAACCAATAGTTGGTGATGGAAGCTATATAGAAGTTTATGTGGTTATCAACAGTATTTCTTATAGGGAGTGTTCATAATGAGGCTCTTCGGATGGCGTTTATTCGTTTTCGAGAGTTGTTGAGATTTACGATTTAAAGTGTCCTAACTCCTAGATTCGAAGTCATGTATGATCCTCTTTAATGTATGATAGCCCGACGTAGTACAATGTAACAACTATTAGATTATATTAAAGTTGTTAGACTAAAGTACTCAGTTTACATCGTCCTTAATTTTAATTAGGTTGCATTTTTGATCAATTCGCGCTAATGGCGCGTTTATTGTTGTTACACTCGACATTACTCACTCAAGGTGAGTTTCATAGCCAACATTTGTAAGGCTTTTGTTTTACAACGTTTTAGGGGTGACAATCCATGCATGCTTTACATTTGCACACAAGTGGTTAAGTTTCCATGTTAAGATTACGTGTTGCCTAAGTAGCGATTACCATATGAAGCCCAGGATCAATGAAGACTGTTATATGTCTGAGGCGCGAATGTTCTTATAGATATTGGGTTTGAACAACCCGTTGGGTTGTTTTGCTATCATTGGACAACGAAACGTATACTGGTTGTCGAATAAAGGATGTTTCGGGTTAGACATTTCACGGGCAATGGTAGGCATTAATTTTGTATCATACCGTCAAGCTTCAGTGTCATGAGCTTAGAGAATGTATTACATTTATATGATACTTGTCTGTTGATGATCATACAACTTGGGGAATCTTGTGGTGCCTAAATATATGTTTTATCAAACACCTATGATTCACCACACTTTGGTGGACGTTTTTAAGCAATGTTTTTCGGGGATCAATAGCAAAAGGTGCCATGGATACATTGGTGGTTTTGAGATGGATGTCTTGCTAATTATAAGTTTTGTGATTTCTTTTGTTAATGTTATGGCGGAAAATTTAGTATTTTGATTAACGTGAAAATGTTGAAGCTTGGGTTACTGTAAAAAAATATTTTGCTTAATATGATTGTTGTTAAACAACGTACTTGAATACTGATTCGACCTATATTAACTAGGTTGCATTCGGGCGTTAGCGTAACGCGTTTTTATTTAGGGATATTTTATTATCAATTTACTCACTCAAGGTGAGTTCATAGCCCCATGTTTTACAATTATTGATTTACAAGTTTTTGGGGGTGTTACAGATTGGTATCAGAGCCAAGGTTATAGAGAACCAGGTCAAATGTTTTTGCTGGACTATAACCATTTTCAAACAAAGAATTCATACAACGGGGTTTACACGGGACATACATATGTGCATACATTCATGCATACACTAGTTGTTGCATTAGTTAGTTGGACTAGATGCATTCATAATTGATATACGTGGTTATACTATATTACGTATATTACAATAAGACTCTTATATAATATACTCATATAAGTTATGACTGCTGGTCACAGCCGTCATGTCAGCTGATTCTGCCGTTACCTATACGTCTGTTCACTCTGAGGCTCCGGAGAACCATATACCAGTGTACATTCCTGAGCCTGAGCATCCTGAGGATTTAGTACCAGCTGAGGATGAGGCACCTATACCTCTATTACCACCATCCTTTCTAGCTCCACGGATTCGACCTCTTAGTCCTAGAGCACTCGAGGTTGAGATGAGAGATGTAGCATCAGCCTACTATCATTCAGTACACCCATCAGGGACTCCACCAGTATTACCTATCCCTCTACCAGCACCATCTAGTAGCCGCAGAGCTGATGTTCCCGAGGCTGACGTACCGCCTCGGAAGAGACTACTACTTACCACTCCCAGACCTAGGTGTGAGATTGGAGAGAGTTCTGCTGCTGCGAGACAGCCAGGACCCACTATAGAGACCAGACTCCTAGATACTGAGAGGAGGATGATGACCGCCCTAGAGTTGGTCTGTAACACCCCCAAAATTCAAGACAACGCAGCGGAATGGTAAGGTTGGGGTGCTACTTCAGGGCATCACGATGCCCAAAAGGATCGTGCAGCTGTGAGAGCGGAGATTGAGATATTGAGGAGAGAGAGACTTTGCTACGAGAGGAGGAGATTCAGAGCCGTCAGGATTTGGCTAGATCTGAGGCTTACAGGCAGGAACCTTAGAGGTACGGTTATAATTATTAGAGGACGGGGCACGTCGCACGAGTGGCAGCGTCAGGCTGCAGATGATCTTGCTGTTCAGCATATCATGCGTACCCAGGCCTTGGAGGCTGGAGCGCGCATTGACACATTGGGGGACATCATGGTGCAAATCTCACCGCCAAAAAGATCTTTGAAGCCGGTTTCTTTTGGCCCACTATTTACAAAGATGCCCACGAGTTGGTTAAAAATTACGACTCGTGCCAACGGCAAGGAAAAATTTCGCAACGTGATGAAATGCCTCAAAATTCTATCCAAGTTTGCGAAATCTTTGACGTGTGGGGTATCGATTTCATGGGGCCATTCCCGTCTTCACGAGGGAACAAGTATATACTCGTGGCCGTCGATTACTTGTCGAAATGGGTTGAAGCGAAAGCGTTCCCCACCAATGACGCCCGAGTTGTTTGCAAGGTTCTTAAATCTCTCTTCGCCCGATTCGGTACCCCTCGTGCTATCATTAGATCTCACTTTATTTATCATGGATATGTCATGTCATGGTTATGATTTTATGAAATCTAACGGATATTGTATTTTCTTGTGATTGAAGAAAATGGCACCAAAACGAGCCACAAGGTCAACACCGGTCACAACAACACCAGCCCCAACAGCAACCACAACCACTACGGTCACTAATGCTCAACTCCAAGCTATGATAGACCAAGGTGTCAGTGCCGTTTTGGCCGCACGTGACGCAACCAGGAATGGCATTGACAGCCATACTTCGGGAACGGGTGTCAGGGGATCTGAACGCGTTGCTCGAGAGTGCACTTACCAGGATTTCATGAAGTGCAAACCTCTGTATTTCAAGGGCACTGAAGGAGTGGTTGAGTTAACCCAATGGTTTGAAAGAATGGAGACTGTTTTCCGCATAAGCAACTGCTCGGTGGAAAACCAGGTCAAATTTTCTACTTGTACTCTTTTAGCAAGTGCTCTAACATGGTGGAATTCCCATGTTATGACTGTTACTCATGATGTTGCATATTCAATGACTTGGGTCGATCTAAGGAAGAAGATGACTGACAAGTATTGTCCACGAAACGAAATGAAGAAGCTTGAGGCTGAATTGTGGAACTTGAAAGTGATAGGTACTGATGTGGTCAAGTACAACCAACGTTTTCAAGAACTAGCACTTCTGTGTGTTAGGATGTTCCCTGAGGAGTCAGACAAAATTGAAAGGTATGTCGGTGGATTGCCCGACATGATCCATGGAAACATTGTAGCTTCAAGGCCAAAAACCATGCAAGAGGCTATTGAAATGGCCACTGAACTAATGGACAAGAGAGTCAGTACCATTGCAGAAAGACAAGCTGAAAACAAGAGGAAGTTTGAAAACACTTCCCGAAACAATCAGAATCAACAACAACAACAAAATAAGAGGCAGAACACAGGCCAGGCCTACACTGCAGGCAATAGTGACAGGAAATCATACGCCGGGTCTAAACCTCTGTGTTCCAAGTGTAATTACAATCATGAAGGTCCTTGTCTACCTAAGTGCAGTAACTGCAAGAGGGTTGGCCATCTGGCCAAGGATTGTAGAAGCCGACCTGCAAATGCTAACAACAACAACCGCAACAACAACAATAATAATCAGAAGGGAAATGGTTGCTATGAGTGCGGAGCTCAAGGACATTTTAGAAGAAACTGCCCAAAACTGAGAAACAATGACCGTGGTAATCAAGCTGGGAATGACAGGGCTCCAGCGAAGGTGTATGTGGTTGGAAATGCGGGGGCAAACCCAGACAACGTCGTTGCGGGTACGTTCCTTCTAAACAACCGCTATGCTTATATCTTGTTTGATACGGGTGCCGATCGAAGTTTTATGTCTACTGCATTTAGCTCCCAAATTGACATCACGCCATCTACCCTAGATCACTATTATGATGTCGAACTAGCTGACGAGAGAATAATTGGGTTAAATACTATCCTTAAGGGTTGCACATTAAACTTCCTAAACCACCAATTCAACATAAACTTAATGCCTATAGAACTTGGTAGTTTCGATGCTATAATCGGTATGGATTGGTTAGCGAGGTACCAAGCGGTCATTGTATGTGCCGAGAAGATTGTTCGCATCCCCTGGAGAAATAAAACCTTAATCATACACGGTGATGGAAGTAACCAGGGAAATGTGACACGATTAAACATCATTTCATGCACTAAAACGCAGAAGTACATGGAAAAAGGATTTCCTATCTTTTTGGCACATGTCACTGCAAAAGAGGTGAGATATGTCAGAGAAGAAGGGCGACTTGAGGAAGTTACCAATAGTTCGAGACTTTCTGATAGTATTTCCTGAGGACTTGCCGGGTCTTCCTCCGACTCGACAAGTGGAGTTTCAAATTGATTTGGTACCTGGTGCTGCACCTGTAGCACGGGCACCTTATCGATTGGCGCCTTCCGAAATGAAAGAGTTATCTGAGCAACTGAAAGAGCTATCCGACAAAGGCTTTATAAGACCCAGTTCCTTACCTTGGGGAGCTCCGGTCTTGTTTGTCAAGAAGAAGGATGGATCATTCCGGATGTGTATTGACTATCGGGAATTAAACAAACTGACAGTGAAGAACCGTTATCCACTCCCCAGAATTAATGATTTATTTGATCAGCTTTAAGGGTCGAGTGTCTACTTGAAGATCGACTTAAGGTCAGGTTATCACCAATTGAGGGTTCGAGAAGAAGACATTCCGAAGAATGCCTTCAGAACTCGTTATGGCCATTACGAATTTCATGTTATGCCGTTTGGTTTGACAAACGCACCTGCCGTATTCATGGACCTTATGAATCGGGTATGCAAACCATATCTGGATAAGTTCGTAATTGTCTTTATTGATGATATTCTGATATATTCGAAGAACAAGCAAGAACACAAAGAGCACCTTAAGCTAATCTTAGAGTTGCTTAAGAAAGAGGAGTTGTATGCAAAATTTTCCAAGTGTGAATTTTGGATACCCACAGTACAGTTCCTCTGTCACGTGATCGATAGTGAAGGAATTCATGTGGATCCAGCCAAGATTGGAAATCTCCTAAGTCACCAACGAAGATTCATCAATTTTTAGGTCTTGCTGGGTATTACCGAAGATTCATTGAAGGGTTTTCAAAGATCGCCAAACCAATGACTAAGCTTACTCAAAAGAAGGTCAAGTTTGAGTAGGGCGTAAACAGAGCCGCTTTCATGTTGAAGCAAAAGTTGTGCAGTGCACCAATCCTTGCATTACCTGAAGGAAGCGAAGATTTCATCGCATACTGCGACGCTTCAAAAAAGGGTTTGGGCATTGTGTTGATGCAAAAAGAAAAGGTGATTTCTTATGCATCACGCCAATTAAAAATTCATGAGAAGAACTATATAACTCATGATTTGGAACTTGGAGTAGTGGTTGGAACTTGGGGCAGTAGTGTTCGCTCTTAAGATTTGGAGGTACTATCTGTACGGAACCAAGTGTACAGTGTTCACGGATCATAAGAGCTTACAACACATTCTTGATTAGAAGGAACTAAACATGAGACAACGCCGATGGTTAGAGTTGCTTAGTGATTACGATTGCGATATTCGTTATCACCTGGGGAAAGCCAATGTCGTTGCTGATGCTTTGAGCAGGAAAGAATGAGAACCACCATTAAGAGTTCGAGCCTTAGTCATAACTATTAGTTTGGATCTTCCTAAACAAATCTTGAATGCTTAGACTTAAGCATAGAAACCAGAGAACATCAAGAATGAAGATGTTGTAGGAATGTTGGTTGAAAACGCTAAAAATCCAAAGGCGATTAGGACAGAAAAGTTGGAACCCCGTGCGGATGGAACCCTATGCCTCAATGGCAGGAGTTAGTTACCTTGTTATGGCGATTTGCGAACTGTGATCATGCACGAGTCTGACAAATCAAAATACTCTATACATCCGAGTTTTGACAAGATGTACCAAGACATGAAAAAGCTATATTGGTGGCCCAATATGAAGGTAAACATCGCCACCTATGTTAGCAAATGTTTGACTTGTGCCAAGGTCAAAGCATAACATCAAAGGCTATCAGTGATGACGTATAGTCCAACCTCGGGCCATGAACCCGACCCGCGAATAGTACTTATACCCAGGCCCATGATGAATGGGC